>APFE030495912.1:69146-105771 GCA_000404065.3 Pinus taeda | reverse complement strand
AAATAAAAATCAATTATTAATTTTATTAATTTTTATAAATTACTAATAGTAGTTTTTAAGGTCCAGGTTTATGATAAGCCCTGGTATTGACCCATGGTATTCATGTGAGCATAGACTATTTAAAGGGGAAATTCTATTAGCTTAGATCCATCTTAATTTCCGGTCTCCTAGTGCTGGAAGGGATGAATAGATTTCATCCCTCTAAGAGTGGTAGATGTGGAGTTAAGATTAGTGCTGGAAAGGATGAATAGATTTCATCCCTCTAAGAGTGGTAGATGTGGAGTTAAGATGGATATAGGTTGGTTTTTATGACAATGAAGATATTAAATAGACTTAGGAAATTATATTGTAAAAAAAATCTTAAGGTGAATGGTTTAAGCTACATTTAGTCACTTCACAAAATTTAGTAAAAAATACCGATATCTCCATTAATATTGGTTTTTTTTATTTAACAAAAAAAAAAATTAAAAAAATGAAATCTTAACTCTTTCTGCATCACCCTCGCAGAAGAGAAATAGTCACTGCCCAGATTTCCCACCATTTTTCAAACATTCTCAATATGATATCTTCATGAAAAAGTTAAGGTACTGATCTTGAATTAGTTGTTTGAAAAATATGTTGGTTTGTAAAACCTTTCATCTTCTATACTATTCTTAGTTTGTCGTAATGATCTGTAGGGTATGGGTCACTGCACCATATTGTCCTAAAAGGCGGAGATTGAGCACCAAAAAGGAAATTAATCCACATGTTACAACGCTGTTAAAAAAAGTATGAAGGTAGTGAATTATGCTAATAAGAAATTTAGATTGGGAGAGATGTAATTAAATTTTATTATTTAATTGAAGATTTCCAATTAGAATAATAATAAATCTACATTTATATATTTATATATTGATTGGAAGGATTTTGAAACGGTCACTTCTTTCCATTAGATCCCCTTCAGGCCTTTGGGATACCTACTACTTCATTATATTATATAGTTGGGGCTTGCTACTTGTTGGCGTGTTGGGGTAAATAAACTTGATGTGTGTTTTTTTTTTTTTTTTAATCGCAATTGGAGTCTATGGAATAAGAAAGAAATTTGATAACTTGAAATAAGTGGTAGCTTGAAAAAAGTTGTAGAGAAAAGATTAATCTCTCCTACCTTGACAAAACTCGTTTTCAATATCAAAACCTACAAGAAATTTGTTGTGAAATATTATCAAAACTAATAGAAGGATATGAAAGAGTCTATTGTAAGAACCTTGCAGTTAATGAATATGTTTTATTATTATTCATATATGATTTCGATTACTTTAAACAAGAACACTCCAAAGACTTCACAATGTTTAATATATATCCATGAAAAGATTTTCAAGAATCTTACAAGATTTTTAATAAATTCAGTGAAAGATTTCAGCATACACATTTACAATAATAATACTTTGGTAGAGAGAAGAGATTGCACATATATAATAGTATATATAATATATATAACTCATATTATACCTATAACTATAATACTATAATAATATATATATAAAATATATATATATATTTATATATATATAATATAAACCATAATATATAATATATATTAGTGAATAAAAATGCCCCCAGTTTTTCCTATGTATTATGGGGATTCGCCCGTTTATTATACATATAAATTTAGGGTGGTTCTTAAAATTTTCCTTGTTGTTGAGGCAAAGAAATTTTGGTATATGTCTTGGTATATGTTTTTGGTACATGTTTTGGTGATGTTTGGTATATGTACATATGTAATGGATGTAAATACCGCCATGAGCTATGTTATAAAACACCAATAAGCAGTATGGGTGTTATGTCAGTATAGTTATCATGTTGCTATGTTATCATGATGGTTTTCTTTTCATTGGGGTGATTATTGTAAATATTATATCGAGCTATGATATAAATCTCCATGAGCAGTATGTTTTCTTTCCAGTGGTTTTGCTGAGGCATATGTGTGGTTGAACACTGAGGGCAGTGTGCCCCGAGGGGGAGGGTTTTGTAACAACCCTCATGAAAATTTCATGTAATAAGAGTTAAAAAAATAATAACCACAGTTGATGGGACACTTATTCCAAGCTTAATGTTGGGCAAAACATCCTAGTCAATGTTGATTTGGTTTATTATGGCCAAGGAAATTGGCAAAGGCAAAGGCAAAGGCTTTGGAAAGGTAAAATGACATTATTGGCACATTTATTTATGAAAATAATGGAAATTAGGAGAAAAGGAGGGTGAAAGTTCACATATTGCATGTGAAGAGGAAAATAATGGAAAATGAAGAAAATAGAGGCCTAATTGATAAAAAGGCTTATGAGGATTAGTTGGTACCTTTTGTTAGTCCAGTTTTGGAGCTCTCTCATTCTTCTCACTCTCTCTCAATATCCCACACTTAGATTTTTCTTGGGGAACTTTGGAATTAGAGCAAGAAAAGCAAAAGAAGGCGAGAAAAAGGAAGGAGCAAGCAAGGAAGAGTGGGATCAAGCAGCTACAACAGGTTTATTTGTAAGTATTGATTTGCATGTGTGATTTCCTTGATAGATTTGGCCTGCATGGTATTGCATGTGGTTCTTTTCTGTCA
Source organism: Pinus taeda (assembly GCA_000404065.3). Taxonomy (NCBI): domain Eukaryota; kingdom Viridiplantae; phylum Streptophyta; class Pinopsida; order Pinales; family Pinaceae; genus Pinus; species Pinus taeda. Next base: position 103,187 of record APFE030495912.1, on the reverse strand, counting down.
TGGCATGGATTTTTCTAGGCATGACAATGTTTTGAGCCTAGCCTTCCCATTTTCGAATATCCTTGATGAGATGGGTTCTCATATTTTGGTTGCGCTGGATTGTCAGATGGATTAAAAGTTGAGTGAGGTGGATCTTCGAAATGAAAAACACATGTCCTAGTGGTCCCTGAGCAAGACTATGGATCACGGTAAAGCCATTGACCTAGTAACCCCTGAACCAGACTATGGGTTGCGGTAAAGCCAAGATTGTGTGCCTTGGTGGGCCTAGGAAACCTTGCCAGCGAACGATAGGATATACAGTGAAGCCAAGAGATGTATTGCTTTCCATTGGGCCTAGTAGTTCTAGGAAGGGATGTATGGTAAATCTTGGAGAGTGGTTCTCAGTGTAGGGCCTAGTGATCCCTGGATCATACTATAGATTAAGATAAGGAATTATTTCTATTAGAAGGAATTATGTATATTATAGAAAATTCATCATTACATGTTTCCATGTAATGATCCATAAATTCTTGCTCCCCATCTTCATCCATACATACATTTAAATCTACTACAACACTAGCAATTATATCTCCAGCATGGAAAACTGTATCAGAAAAAATTTCCACACCTTCAACCGGAGTCTGTTTAGGTTCTTCCTCAATGATTTTCTTTGGTTTTGATCTCCTAATGTAAATTTTAAGAGGCCATGTTTGAACATCGGGTCAATACAAATCAATATTTTTCTGTAGTATTCCCAAAAAATTGAACTTAACCTTCTTAATTTTACTTTCTTGCAGGGCATAACGTAATTATTTAGCCAATAGATGAGGGGAATCTATGGCCCTTCCTTCAACCCAATGAATAACCAGCCTCATGTAGTCACCAAAAATATCAAGCTTGTGATGATTCATAATTGTCCTAATGATAACTTGAATCAAGGATTTGTATAGTCCTTGGGAAACATCTTTCATTTTTAATGCATTCCTAGAAACAAATACATTTTTCCCACATATTTTACTAGCCATTTCAATCTTTTCTAGCTTAGGGTTTTTCTTCAATTTAAATATTGCTCCCCTTTGCATAGAAATTTTATTTCTCTTGCAACCAAATTAGGGTCCACGTAAATACTCTGCCCAAATATTTTTGATTCCATGGCTTTATCATCATAAGTTTATATGGCCTCATTTATCTCATCATTTTACAAATTTAATTGTCGAAATATAAATTTATAAACCTTTCTCTTCTCAGGATATCTAGCATACCTAGTCGAAAATTGTTTGTATCTCTCCATGTATCAGCACCCTCTTTGAATTTTTTGACTATGAACTTGTTTACGGTGATGGAAATCCATCAATGAAGGGGGTTTCCCCAGTATAAAGTCCCAACTAGACCTCAAATCACTTGGAATAGGATCCCTAACTAGGAAATGCGGGTGGTTGCCATCATCCTTAAGAATTTTCCTTAGTTGTAATTATTAACATAAGAGAATATGCAAACAATATTTGAAACATGCAAGTTGACACTATGAGGTATACACTTGCAATATATAAGCTACTTTCATAGGAGATAAAGGAGAGAGTGAACCTCTAGAAGAAAAGTAATAGTACCATCCTAAAAGAGACACACAAGAGCATGAAAGAATATTTGATTAACCTACAAATTAATTCACAACATAACAATGATCATGAAAGCAAGTAACAACAAACACTCAACAAGATGGATACTAAAGCCAAAGAAATAGTTCATTTTCATTAATACGTGTTAATATAAACATACATTGCAAACATTGAAAGAATAGTCTCACAATCATTCACGACATATGCATGAAAGTGTGTGAATTTTGAGAGCTTCATATATTAAGTGAAAGTCCAAGATAAATGATTACAATGTTGCCACACTAGACCTAATAGTGGAACATTAAGTCACTATTTTCTCCTCCAAAGAAATATCTTCCTACTTATGCCAAACTAGAGAAGCCAAGATGAAAAGTCCAAAGTCCCAACTCCTTCTCTTGAGCTATGAGGGTGTATTTAAAACAAATAAGGTGACTCTTCACCTCCCTCATAACTCTTGAGCTTCAAATATGAATTTTAAAAATCCTATATGAACTTTGAACTTATAATGACTCTATAACTTTCTAGTGATTAGTCACATTCCATGTGGGACCCTTTGTCTTCCACACATTTTACATTTTCTCATTTTTTAAAACACAATAATTACATTCCACAAATGATGTGGCAATATACATTGACAGGTATGATTTTGTGATGACACTTGACAAGCCATGACTTAGCATTGATGACATGGAACTTCACTGTGATGTGCCTAGGCCAAGTCTTTATGTTTTTTGTTATAACTATGACTTCTTCATGATGGATATTTTCTTGCTCATCTTCACCCTCCAAAGGGTCTAGATCAATGTTAGAACTTTCTAAATTGACACGAGATGCCACCTTTCTATCATGATCCAAGATTTTTTCATGTCCTTCATAATGGTTCTTTATTTTTCTCATTCTTCATACGTGCTCTCTTGTAGCCTCCTATTTGACATATTCCTTGAGCATCACCTTGCCATGTTGAGATGGTAGACCTGCAAATGAAGTCCACTTATGACAAGGCAAGAATCAGTCTGAAAATCATCTATTTTACCTCTGCTTCCTTATGGAAGATGTTGAATATGATAGGGCAATGGATAAGGTTCTTGAGAGTAAAAGGTTACGGATTGTGCAGTTTCCAGTTCTAAGGGTCCAGGGATGCCTCACTACTGATTGGAATTGCACAATGAGCAGTAAAAAGAGGGCATGACATGTTTCTTGTGCATTGGGGAGGTCTAGCAGATAAGGGTTGGAGGCTTGTTGAAAATAACTGCACAATGCACAATGAAGGAGAGTCAAGCTCAAGGTATTGCGCAATTCTCTTTAGCAGTGACCTAGAGGAGCCTCCACTATGCACTAAAACTATGCAATGTGTAGTTGAGGGAAGGCATAACAAGGGATTGCATAGTTGGGAAAGTTAAGGAGGCAGGGACACAAGGTTGCACATTGTAACTGTGCAAAGTGCAGTGGTTGAAGAGGAAGGCTAAGAGAATTTGCAATTGGGCATGACAGTTACATAGGGAAGACCCCATTGCCACTGTAACTATGCAATGCACAATTGATGACAAGGGAGATCATGAACTATGTAGATGACAGGGCTAAGAATCTAAAGTGATGATCCAAACATCAAGGTTACTCAATGTACAATTAAGTGAGACTGCTCTCTAGGACTACATAGTGCATAGTTCCAAGAGGTAGAGGATGCTTCACTATGAATTAAGATAGCACAGTGCGCAATTCTAGGATGGAGAAAGGTTAGTAGGTTGTAAAGATAGTGAAAGATTTGAAGATGACTAAGTGTGGGATTAGTGAGACAAGAAAGAACAAGACATGAAAACAAGCCTTGAAATAGTGATCTCGCACTCATATAATATATAAAAAAAAGCCAAATAATGCATAATAACCAAAATCAACATGCATACCTTGAAATAACAACAAAATGACACTTATCTCTAAGTGCAACAGTTGAAAAAAATCTTTGCAACACTTAGAATATAAGTTACGACACAACCAAAAAGTGCGCTAAGTTGTGGGAGAGTGTATAGCACATATTCTTATGATATATAGGATTATCTAATGTGGAAGTGTGCACTAGAGGTTCCTCTAGTAGTATGCTAAGATGCAACACATGTCGGAGTGAAAACAATCAAAAGCGACTCTTGCGATAGTAAGACAAAGTGAAAATTACATTTGCAAACGCTAACGAAAGTGAAAGAGACACATGCTAGAGGTAAGAGAAAGAAAAATAAACACTTTTAAAAATGAAAGAAACAAAAAATGACAATCGTAAACGTGAAAGTGACATTTGTGAAAGCAAAAGCTGCACAAAAGTGACAGTTGAGAAAAAGCACTAGAATGATGATACAATTGCATTAAGGGTGTGAGAAATTTCAAATAATGTTGCGCATTGACTGTCGACATGGATTGCATAGTGAACTATCCCTATCAACTATTCAAGAATTATCGGTAGGTGTTGTGCAGGGCCTATGAGTTGTCCCATGCCTATTACCAAGGACTGCACAATATTACTAGTGATTGTGCATGCTTTATTTCTAGACGTTGTGAAAGCATGTCCTCAAGGACCGTGCAATGCTTCTCTAAAAAGGTAAACACTGATTAATGAGTTTGAAATAGGTGTGCATGTGAATGCATCGAAAGCTAAGCATGTGTAAGAAAGTGGCTTCGATAATTAAAATCCTGGAAGACGGCTTAAAACATTAACCAATCATGAAGCGACTATGATCAACTTGGAATGATATATCGTAAGATCATAAGGAGGCTCCAAAATTCAAGTGGAGACAAAATTTTAGAGGTTGTTTATTGCAACGACAATAAAAATTCTCCTAGGAAGCCCATGTTTCAACTGTTAGTGTGGAAGAGGACAACCCTGTTTCAATTAAGGATATTGCTTTTTAGGCTCAAGGCACACTGGTTGAATGCACGTTACATAAATTGTGAGGAATGAATGTTGAATGCAATAATGGGCATTGAATAAACTTTGAGGAATGCACGCGGCAATGAGATTTTTTTTACTTTATTTTTTTATAAATCACTTTTATAAAGATAATAAAATTTTATTAAGTGAATACAATTGTTTATAACATGCTTTAACTTTTCTCCTTTACTCATATTTTTTCTCAGGCACAAAATAAAAAATTTAAATTTAATATTTAGATATAAGATATAGTTTATTAAAAATAACACTTTCAAAAAAAGGGCTGCAATATTTTGATGGCATGTAAGATGGTCATCACTTCTTTCTCAAAAGATAATATTGACCAAATTTCAATCATGCAACTGCTTATTGATAAATGATAGTAAATGTCCTTTTTGCATTAAAATGGCACCCAAACCTTTTTATAATAGATGTCCTAACTAGGTCACTTGACCTAATCTTAAACTTGATTCAAATTGTGTATTATCTAGTTAAATTAAATATATTGCTTTCTTTTGTCACCTTTCATCAGCTTTCACATCTTTTAGTATGTTTCACAATATTTCATGATATTTCATCATCATTCACAATATTTCTTCATCTTTTGCAATATTTTAGGATGCTACATGGCCTTTTGCGATCTTTAGTGATATTTCATGATTTTTCGTGGTATTTCATCATCTTTCAAGACCTTTTGCCATCTTTCATTGTCTTTTGTGATCTTTTGTAATCTTTCATGATCTTTCGTGGTCTTTAAGGATCTTTCGTCATCTTTCACGATCTCTTAGGATGTTTCCCAGTCTATCGTGATATTTCATGATCTCTCATCATATTATAGGCTTTTTTGTGCCTTCTTGCATTTTTCGCAATACTTTGTTATCTTTCATGATATTTCATCATCTTTCCCTATCTTTCATTCTTTTGTGATCTTTTAGGATGTTTTTCAATCTTTCACGGTATTTCACAATGTTTCAAGGTCTTTTGTGATGTTCCACAATCTTTCATCATCATTTGTCATCTTTGGTGATTTTTCATAATCTTTCATCATCTTTTGTAATCCTTCTTCATCTTTCGTCATCTTTTAGGATGTTTTGCGACCTTTCACGATCCATCATGACCTTTCGTGATCTTTGGTGATATTTCATCATCTCATGCAATCTTTTATCATCTTTCATGATCTTTTAGGATGTTTAATGATATTTTGCAATATTTCATTATTTTTCATCATCTTTCGTGATCTCTTAGGATGTTTCGTAGTCTTTCACAATTTGTCATGATCCTTTGTGACCTTTCATGATCTTTCGTGATATTTTGTCATCTTTTGTGATTTTCCGTGATTTTTCGTCATCTTTTGGGATGTTTTGCAATATTTATTGATCTTTAATGATCTTTAGTGATTTTTTGTCATCTTTCATGATATTTCATTATCTTTCACAACATTTGAGGATGTTTCGTGATATTTCATAGTCCTTCATGACCTTTCATCATATGTTTCTTGCTACAACACTTTCATTTACATTAACTTCAACCTTCATATCACTAAATTAGAAAACTTAAATTATATTAATGTTACTTATATATTTGAGAAAATAAAAATATTTAATTGTATTAATGTTACTTATGAGTAAAAAAATACTCTCCAAGTTGAATCATTCAATTTGGCCTTGAAATGAAGGTTGGGCGTGCATTTTTGTGAAGCAAGACAAAATTACCTTGCTTCACTAAAATGCATTCTCAGGCTTCATTTCTTGGCCAATCTAATTGATTCAAATTGTATAGTATTTAATTGGTAATTTTACACACTAATTTTCTTCCAGTAAGTTTATGTTGTTCACAAACTATTGACACTTTGGGGGGACAATATGAGCTACGATTGTTGTAGCGCTTTCATTTACATTAACTTCAATCTTCAGATCACTAAATTAGAAAACTTTAATTGTATTAATGTTACTTATGAGTAAAAAACACTCTCCAATTTGAATCATTTAATTTGGCCTTGAAATCAAGGTTAGGTGTGCATTTTTGTGAAGCAAGCCAAAATTGTCTTGCTTCACTAAAATGCACACCCAGGCTTCATTTCTTGACCAATCTAATTGATTAAAATTTTATATTATTTATTTAATTATTTTACACACTTTTACATTGTTACATCTTTACTTTGAACTTAAATATTTATACTTTAGATTTCACACACATTCAAATTTTTGCTTCAACTTGCCTTATATGAAAGTTGTGTATAAGTAGGAAACTTAGTTATGTGGGATATTTTTCAGACATGATGCAAGGTTATATCCCAAGGTTAGGTATTGTTAAATCATGTCCCATTTCAAATTTCATTACCAAGAGTGTAATTGGTTTGACCTGGGAGTGCATATTTGTTCTGACTTGAACATTTGCAGATATGATGAATTTCTATTGGTAGACTTGGATTTTAGTGAGTAAGATTTATTTTAGGATAGTGAGTATGATATGTTGTAGAAAATGTTTGTATCTTTATAATGGAATGATCATTATTTCACTACCAACTAATTACAAGTCCTAGTGCGCATTTATTTGAGGCACGCAATCCTTGACTTTTACCCTATAGAACCAATCAAATTTGGAGGATCTATGCACAACAGAAATTTAATGAGGATAAGTTATTGTCCACCTAAATTTAATGAGGATGTTCTTCATGTTATGTGGAGAGGCATGTTCCCCACACATTTAAAATGTCTCTTAGGTCATGTATAAATAGGAAGAGACTTCTAATTTGTAAATCATAACACATTGGTGAGAAGAGGAAGGAGTCCATTATATTTTACCTTATGTTTTGTCTTGTTTGGAATTCTACTACTATTGAGGAAGATTAGCATTGTTGTGGAATTAATGTTCATGATGATGAAATTTTTTGGTTTATGAGGTACTATGTTTTTTTTTGTTTTTTTGTTTTTTAGATTGGTTTTAAGTTTTCATCCTTTAATATTTGTTTAACATTGAAATGATATGTATTTTCTTGAGCTATTATCATGGCATGCTAGCACCTAGGTGGGTCTTAAATATTGAATTCTAGTAGAATGGCCCTAGTTGATAGTGAATCCCATAAGTTCCTTAATTATCTTAAACCCAAAAATTCTTGTCACTATTTCATTTGTGTTGGCAATTCCTTTTTAGGACTTCTCCAATTGATGCGTGGCATTTAAACCCTAGATCTACTTAAACTTAATTTCCAAACAACAAATAAGAACTAGTCTTATTTGTCTCCATTCTCCTTACCTATTTATCTTCAAACTATAACTAGGTCGCTTGACCTAATCTTAAACTTAAAAACCTTAAAAAAATGTACAATATAGAAAAACCCTAAAATAGACTTTGCAAACCCTAAGTGCATATATCTCTTTATCTATCCCTTGGAAACATTTAAACCTAATAACTACTAAAATAAGGTCATCAAACCTTACTTATATGGTTTTAACCAAGAAACTACAAGTTTCAACTATTAAAATTCAAGTTTGATATTTCTTATTCCATATCCTTATTCCCAAACATTCTTGGTGTACATTTACTTGAGGCACACAAACCTTGCTTTTTACCCTATGAAATACATGCAATTTAGAGTATTCTTGAGCAATATATATATATATATATATATATATATATATATATAGAGAGAGAGAGAGAGAGAGAGAGAGAGAGAGAGAGATGAATTTATTTATTTATTTATTAATGTTACCTATGAGTAAAAAAATACTTTCCAAGTTGAATCATTCAATTTGGCCTTGAAATGAAGGATGAGCATGCATTTTTTTGAAGCAGACCAAACTTGCTTTGCTTCACTAAAAGGAATGCCCAGGATTCATTTATTGGCCAACATGATTGATTCAAGTTGTATACTATTTAATTACTAATTTTAAACACTAATTTTCTTTCAGTAAGTTTTTGTTGTTCACAAACTATTTACACTTTTGGGGTGACATCTTGATCTGTGATTGTTGTAGCACTTTCATTTACATTAACTTCGACCTTCAGATGACTAAATTAGAAAATTTTAATTGTATAATGTTACTTATGAGTAAAAAAACATCCTCCAATGTGAATCTTACAATTTCACCTTAAAATGAAGATTGGGCGTGTTGGGTGTAGTATATGGTGGATTGATGGACCAACATTTAATTGTCAATCTGGGGTCTGTGGACTTCGAGGCACAACACTAGTAATGTCAGAGACAAACTCTAGCAACTTACAAAACAAATCCCTAATTCACCGAGAAATTGCTCACACCTTGAGTTCTTGCACTAAATTAATCCATTCTCTAATCCTGCACTCCAAAACAATCTTTAGAAATAATACCATAAACACTATTCTAACAACCTATCAATAATATGTAAGCATCCCCTAGTTATTAGCCATTGAAAAAAAAGAAGCAAAATCACTCGTGCTTCCAGAATATACACTAACAATCTTCTAAGTCTCAAAGAAAATAAATAAGAATTCTATTTTATGATTCCTGCACTACTTACAATGTCAATTTTTTTTATCAATCTAAATGCTAACTACCTTGCTCACAAACACACCACTAAGATTACTATAGATTAAATCACCAAAAGAACCCCCAAAAATAGGCTTCAATCCACTATATCAAATCAAGCACATAAGTTTTTCAAAACATTTTTGCACTCTTTTATCAGAGTTATTCCTACACTAGCCCTACTTTGTACAAGAGCCAACACTGTGGCCTTTGATTAATTTCTAAAAGTAAATTATTTTAAATGTCTCTAAATCTATATCTAATAAATGGGACACAAGAATTTCATTGGGTTAAAATATATCCCTGTCAAGGCTATAGATGTATGTTGGCAGTAGGGCCATGCCAAGTTAATTTTACACTACGATTTACTTGGTCGTTTTTATCTTTCCCTGAACTCATTATCATATCTCTTTGAGAATGTATTTAAGATCATTTCAATATCGTACTTTGGAGTTCTATAATATGGAATAATTTGGTTTCTATGTATGTGGGACCCTTGGTGTAGGTGATTCACTTTGCTTGAACAAGAGGAGCTTCAACTATGTGCTTGGATAATGGTAAGTTTGACACCTTGGGAAGGTATATTTTTTTCAGATTAAGTTTTCACACCTTGTGTAGGGCTAGTGTAGGAATACTTAATTTACTTTTAGAAATTATTAGAGTTGACTGCATCTCAGAATGAAGGAGGCCCCCCTCGCCCAAGCGAGGTGCCACTCATTGGGGAGCTTCACTCCACAGACAAGAAGGCGAGTGCCGCAAGTGGGATCAATACAAAAATAAAGGTTAGCCACCCCTAACCAGCCAATACAGTTTTGCAGGATCACTGATTCAATTTAACAAAACCTTAGTTGCAGAGTAAAAATCCTAAAAAAAAATGTATGTCCTACAATACTTTATCACTTTTTTATTAATGAAAAAAAAAACATTTTACAATTCTTATACCTTAATTTTCATTTACCAAAGACAACCAAATATGAAAGTTATAATTAACACGTGTCTAAAAGTAATATGCTCAATGACTATCTATTGCGAGTTTACAATCGGATATGGAGGGATAATAGCCGGAGATGATCACTGCCTCGTGGCGGTTTCCAGCAACTGGAGTGCAGTCACTGCTGCTGACTCATACCTGCCTACGGGTCCTTCAATTCCGCGGTATCTGCCTTTCCACGTGTCCCGTTGGTCACATCTCCGATAAGCCTCGCTGTCGAGCACTATGACATTTACAGGCGGTTGATGGTCGATACATGATGATGACGTTGATGCATAGCCGTCAAATTTTGTAGTATTAGTGGTGGGTCCCAAGTATCTTTGTCATTCTTTGTGGTAGGTAGTCGTGGGTTACAAGGTAGCTTTATGTTTTCAATGGAATCTAATGAAATGGAATACAATAGTTAAATTGTGTTATATATCTATATATATAATAAAAAAAAATCTATTTTATAATCAATTTGGTTTGGTGGTACAAATCTATACTTAATCTTTATTTTAATATGAGATTTATTATTATATTTCATGTATTATTATATCTTTTCATGATTATTTAAAAAAAAATTAGTATTATTTTGGAGTTTAGGTTTATGTGAGATGAGTAATTTTGATATAGGATTTTTGGATTTATCTTATTAGATAAAAGTTTTAGCTAATCAATGAACCACAATAATTAATTAAGAGACTATGACTCAAAAACATAATATGATGAAAATTATTATTATTTTTATTATATATCATATATTATATAATATATAATAAGATTATTATTGTTTTTATTATATTTTATGTATTATTTATATTAGTTGATTCAATAAATTTTTTTGCTAATTATCTCTCTTATTTATATGTTATTTTTATTTTATACTACTTGCCTTTACCAAAAGTAATGATCTCAGTAACAAGAAAATGTAGAGAGGGTTATTTAATTATATCAACATCAACTTCTCATTGACTTTTACCAACAACATTTGTTCTAACGTTAGCATATTCATTTCTCTCATTTTCCTGTGCATGTGGATTACAAAATAGTTTCAAGCACATTTTCCTTTGCATCTTATACATCATATTCCCAATCATATAAACCTTATGAGAGGCACTTTAGTGTTATCAATTCTAGTATTTGTTTGCACTTTAATGTTATAAATTCTAGTATTAGTATTTGTTTCTATTTCACTAGCATCTTGACTTTGTTAATTTTACTTAAATAAAGCATCCCCACAATATTCCAACCAAATCTTCTCTAACATATAACCTCTTTAAGTGAATCCTCATCTCTTTAAGTGAATCATCACCTCTTCAGGTAAACTCTTTTACCTCTCTTAATTTATCCTCCTCTACATAAACACGAGCACCATAATCACTCATGCGGGATTCCTTTTATGCATTGGATATAATTGTATTCTTTGCATGTAGATAGATTTTGTGCTTGACTAGGGGGCCAACAAGAATTTGGGTTAGAAGCCTTGAAATAAACTTTTTGGAGTGTTTATGGGTAACTCTCAGCCCATGGTTTTACACAAATTGTATTATAATATATGTTAGTGTATTTAGAATGAATGATGCTATGAAATACATAACAATGTAATGTGAACTATTTTATTAAGATCGTGATAAATATGAGCAACTATCAATTTGTTATTTTCCCTTCTTAAGGGCTTCCAAAGTGAATCTCATGTATTCTATATGTGATTATGTTCTCTCTGGTTTTTTAATAATTTATTAGCATTGCTTCTCTTGCATAATTTATCAATTACTATTTTTTTTATAGTGTGCATGAGCCTAGACTATATATTTCTTCCACGATTCATCATTTATATTTGCTCATCACCAAGACTCGTTTTTCCCATTTTCTCTCATTACTACCTACTTCAATACTTTTTTACCCACTTAGATTCCTTCACTTAAACTCATTAGCTATGGGTAGCAACAACTAATGTCACCCTAAAACAATGGTTTATCATGCATTTATTTATGTCAATTGGAAGCAACCATTACTCCACCAATAATATATTCCCCTACATTGAGATCTCATTTATCAATGATTTTTAAGGCCTCTTTAAGAGGTCCTCTTGCACCTTTGAGAAAGCATGAAACATCTCTACTTCAAACTCAAGGAGAAATCCCTCCAACACATGCACAAATTATAAGTCAACCATATGCTTTAGTGTATGGTCATATCCCTGAATTCTAATTATTAGTGCACAACTTCATCAACCTTTTCATTCTTCAACTCTCTAATACAAGTGTCAAATGCTTCAATGATCATCCTCGACATATGCATCTCAAGTCCACATATAACCCCAAAATAGTGTGCCCTCAACCCAAGTGTCCTAAAGTTAAGAGCTTATCCTCCTAAGACATGCCAAGTGGTCTCAACGTTACGTGGGTAAGAACCCTACCTCCTAGTGCCCAATGCTCCTCCTCCATGGTAGACCAACACCCATGAAATTAACCATCCTCCTCAACATGTTTTCCATGTAGAAAATATCAATTCCACAAAATCACAGCACCTCCTCAAGAAGTGTGCCACATCTAGCACCAAGTATGTCTAAGGCCAAGTAACCATCTATAGTAAGCTTTACAAATATCATCAACTAAAACTTCTAGCATACAATTAAGAGACTAAAATTTCACTATACAACCTATATAACATAAAGACACCCTTAACACACTTTTAAAACAAGCCAAAACAATTTTAATACAAAATTAAATTTAACATCCCATATCTAACAACCATTAACAACTATGACAATGAGAGTCTCAAAATTAACCCATTTACCTAAAAAATCACAATTTTAACCCAACATGTACCTTAAAAAAACAACAAATTATATTAAAATAAAATGGATAAAAGGAAAATGAAAATTTATATTAAAATAAAATGAAAAATTCAAAGTTTGACTCTTATCTATAAGCATGTTATGAGGATAAACTTGTTATCCATCTCAGGGAAATAATGAAATCATTTTAATAGTTAAATTCTCATGTTTTGTATCTAAATGCGAGTGTTGACGAGAAAAATAACCATAAGTGAATCTATAAAATAGTCAAGAATTATTCTAGCCTATATAACCTTTGAAGGCTTTCGCATTTCAATACTTGCATAAAGTCTCGTTCAAAGTGTCATTAAAGGTGTTGTAAAAATAAATGCACAAATCATATTGAAATATGTACACAATAATGGAAAATTCTATCCATCTCTATAATATATTAAATAATTAACATATGAATGCATTTATGTAATACATATCATTTTTAATTTATTAATAATTTAAAGATATTAAATTTATTACGCAAAAGTTTTAGTTAAATGTTTACATTTTTTAAACTTCAAATTATTAAGAATTTATTTACAAATCTATCATTTATAAAAATTATTGGAAACTTTGGATGGTTCATTATTCTTGTAAATATCTCATACTTTCATGATAGTTTATTATTAAAACATAAGTTAATTTGAAAAATGTGCTAATTTATTTTTTAAATAACAATAATGTGTAAATTGAAACTTTTCTTGGTTTTAAATGCACAACATGCGATAATAAAATCCTAACTTTATGTCATGTTAATTTGATACTCTATTTGCAAGTTTTTTTGTTGATGGAAAAGATGAGCTGAGATTTCACTTGCTTATACTGCCCTCTATCATTGTTCATACTATATAGATGCTTATCTATTTCAAGTGCCTCTTTAACCTGTGCCTACAATAATGGTCCTCTTTGACAATAATTTCAACATCATCTAAACAAATGTAATGCTTTGTATTGAGTGAGTTCTCTATTAATGGTGAGATGCGAGTGCATTTTTTTACGTATGTCTATACCATGTTTCTCCATCATAACCTAATAGGATCGCCTCATTTCTTCGATATAAGATATTAATCATGGAAGAAACCTCATAGACTCCCTTTTTTTGATGAGGACCTTTGGAATATGTGATGAAATTCATTATTTACATAATGGCATTAGCAAATATATATTAGATTTTGAGTTACTTCTTTTTTTAAATGTTGAAAATATTTTCTATGACACCTTGAATATATGGCCAAAATGCCTTAAAGCCCTTAAGCTTTTCCATTGGCTCTTTTGATCCCTAGATTGGTTACCCCTACTATCTCTATGGATAACCTTTTTTATGGCAACATTTCTATAACCAATAACTTTAAATATCTTCAAAAATAAACTTTTCCTTCATCTTACAATCTCCATCCAAAATTTAAAAACTCTCGTAATTCAGATAATGATAACACCATCTTTTATACAATTATAAAATAATTACATTTAATTTCAAACTAGTTATTTCAACAAATTAGAAACACTTCCATCATAAATATAACACATTACCTAAACTACCCAAAAAAAACTCCAGGACACAAATTTAAAAATAAACAAAATTAACACACCACTATATGTAAAATGACGTATCAAAAAACCCTAACTAAAATCTATAAAATGAATATTAATTTTGATCTTCTCAATTAAATATGTCATAATCTTCCATTACCTTCACCAATATTTCATCAAACTAAATAACTTAATATCATATTGCATTCTCTAATTTTATATTGTTGAATTCAAACAATTTCTCTTTTAATTTTTTTTTATATCTCATGCTTAGTAAGGTAAACTTTTCTTGCACAACCACTTGTAAAGTCCTTAATGCTTTTAATTCTCCTTTCTTATCGTAGCCTAAAAGTTTGTAACCTGTGTGTGATTTCTAAATTCTCAGTGATGTTAATGCACTCTTCTTAGAAGAAAGGAAGAGTCCTCTTCAACTCTTGTTTTAAGAGATTTATCTTCTCACTCTTTAAAGCACTTATCTTCGATGTGTAAGATGTCAACTCAATTATGTTGTTTTTCCTAAATGATAATTATTTTTGTTGGTTTTTAATGGATAATTATTACTTCATTGCAAAGTTGAATTTGGTGTTTTAAATGATAATGTTTTATTTTATTTATTTTATTTTTTAAAATGATTTATGATAAATTTAGAATAAATATTAAATATAATTTTATTATTATTATTATTTGTTATTAATTATAATATTTTTTTTTTAGTTTTTTGTAAGGGTAAGATATTATAGGGTTTAAAGTTATAGATAATAAGGTTGAAATCATTACAGATTATAATATTCAATACGCGTTCAATGTTACAATGAATGAGAATTGAATTTAGAGGGAAAGGATATAAATCATTCATTCCAAGTATATGGAAAATAAACCCAATTAAACAATTGATAAACAATTATAATAGTTATTTTGGGTTTAAAAATAATAATATATATATATTTTTTTTCTAGAAAATTAACTATATAAAATACCAATTATATTTAGATTACTATTATTGATTATTAAAAAGAATTGATTTAATTAACATTTTATCACATTTAAATTCAATACCAAACCAAATACTTTGGATAAATTGTCTTTAACTACTAACATATGCTTTAACTATCCCTGATGGGGGTGGGAACGAACCCATAATCATATCCTTATTGGAATGTGTGTTGGAAATGACAAGTGTTTGCACAAGCGAAATACATGGAAGCATTGTAGTGTGAGCAAGGAATATCAACAATCAGCTATGTTTTCTCATTAATATGTGAAGGTAATGGGAGAGGAACATTACAAGTTGTTTTTCTTGTTAATCATCTTTGGTGTGTTTCATTTAGTAATAGGTGGGGTTGCCATAATGGCTCTCACACGCTCTACTATGGGAGATGAGGATGCACGCTCTCAACTCATTTATGACTTATTGTAGCACAAAAGGAATGTCTTCCTTAACAAGTGTGCCACAGTTAACACTTGTCTCATCTTCGACCTTCAATGGATGATTAACGATATCTTGATATTATGACATTTCTCCCCCTCTTGTCGTTATAAATGGGATGGATTATTCACAGGTTTGTGAGTGTACGCTGGATTATTAAGAGAGGTAGAAAGGCTTTATGGTGTTTGTGCTTTCATTTATCATGTGATGTTCAAAACTGTGTACTAGGTGCATTGGAAGCCATCTCTTGATGGACTAAAATACCTGAAAGAGGAAATTGGGGTTTTAACTTTTTCCTAATTCAAATGCCTTTGAAGTTCTGAAGGAGGTCAATGTTTTTCATCTTCTTCCTACATAGTGCAGCCTCAAGGCTTGTCTTCGAGTTGGTGGTTGTGCTTCCTTCATCGATACTCCAAGGCCTAGACTTTCCAGATATCTCTTTTAATTGCCCAATTTTGGTATGTGGGCTTTGGTATCTGGGAATTTTTTAATACGGTTTTAGCACTCTCCTTTACCATGGTTTTCTGATGTTAAAATGGGGTATTTTATGACTTCATGTGCTTAATTTGGGACCACATTGTTTTATGTTGGTGTTTGGTAGAAAAGTCCCATTTGTAGTGGATAATTCTCTGCCTTTATATCATGTAGGTTGTCCTTTTGTGTCCATTTCTCACCACCAATTTCCTTGTAATTAGTTTGGTAACAAAACATTTTACAAATCTTATACCTTAATTTTCATTTACCAAAGATTGTTGGACACCTAATCCTAAAGGGTTAGCATGGAAGCCAAATGGACAAAGCAGTCCAAGGGACCTTGGGATGTGAATCCCAACAGTCACCAAATGTACTATAAATGTATATCAGATTGTTAATAAAAATACAATGCATGCTTTATCTTTCTATCTGTTTCTCGTTAACCATGTCTGTTTAACAAATGGGAATTGGAAATCACATTGTGCGTCATTATTGAGCTCATCATTCTAGTGATCCCTATACCGAGACTCCTCCCATTGGTGAAAGTCCGTAAAGAGCAAGGGTCATTGATTGAGGTGATAGTGGATCCTTGTCCCATTGTTGCCACTTGATCTAGTAGTAGTCCCTTTGGAACCCCTCCTAGGACCCCTACTAAATTAAGAGGTAACAAATCAAATGCGTCTCTTCACCTTCTAGTACAACAATTAATTAGTGCAATTGAGTAAATGAACTTACAAATCATAGAACCAAGTTGGCACTTCATAGTGGCATGCCCTTCCATAATGGGCTTTAGAATGTACAAGTGTCCCCAAGTTTAAGAAGGAGGTTAAGGAAGGACCCTATTAGGTGGTTTCCACCTCTAAGGAAGTGACAGGTCCATGGTACATCCGTCAAATGGCAGGTGTCATGTGAAATAATGGTGGAACGGAGTGGGGTAGCAGGGGAATGCTCCAAGCCACATGCCATGGTACAAGGGTAGCTATAATGGGGGAAGCCCACACATGGGTGTATAGATGTTGGAGGGAGAAATCGCGGTACATGAGTTACTCTGGCCTTTGTTTTTCCACACTTCTTCATATGCCTTTTGTCTTTTATTGATTTTCTTTTTATCTCTTTTATTGATTTTATGTTTATAACTACTCTGGGCTCCAAGGAATGGGAGTATGATGTGAATGATATAGTAGTGAATACCCCCTTAAAGTTGGGTAGTTCATCACCCACCAGGGGTTGGGACAATCCTGGGGTTCCTTAATGATGTAGGGGGCTCATATAGGGGCCCTAAGAATAAGGGTGATGGCCATGATAAGGGGTGGGGTTCATGTTTGTCTTTTGCCCACGAGCTAAATTTTTATGTCCCGGCCATCTTTTGCATTTTATGGTACATTCCCTGTTGTAAGTGGCCAAATTATGCTTTTAACTTTCTTTTTAGCTACATCAACCTCCAGGGCAACGTTTCAGGCCTAACCCAAAGTGTGGACAAGGGGAGCAAGAGGCTAACTCTTTGTGGACCCAATGGACAAATGTGGACACGAATGGGAAATATGTGAAAAGTGGTTAGAATGAGCAGAGGGGATTGATGTATGTGATGTCGGGAAGCGGGACCATGCAACCAAAATCAAGGTTTCCCATGTAATCCACTCCTAAAGCTAGTAGCCAATAGAGGAGATCCCACGGGACTAGGATACAAGGTTAACCACCAAGATGGACGAGGGGACAAGAGTACAGACCAAACCCATTCTTTCTGTTGAATCCCCCCACTAATCCATGCCCAAAAGTGTCCATGATAAGTAAGCAAAAATACCTGCTTACATAATGAAAGCCATACCTTCGGGGTTGGAAGGCCCACCTTCAAACATATGATCATGAAAGATGCGCGAGGGTGGATAATGTCTGGCTCAGGTGGCAGAGATGATGGCACATCGAGCTATCTGGTGGCTGCAAGGTGTTGTTGGTTATCAGGTGAAGACAGTGTAGGAGAAATATTTCTCCTATGGGTGTCACCCACAGGTGTTGGGTGAAGACAATGTAGGAGAAATATTTCTCCTATGGGTGTCACCCATAGGTGGTGCGTACCATGACCATCATAAATGCTAGGTGGGGTGCCCTTTTTATAGTCATGTCTATTTAATAAGACACATTTTTATAATTTTATTATTATCTATGCTTGTTACATCATTAATCATTAATAAGCTTGAGCGTTGAAGGGCAGAGAGGGAGAGAAAGCAGGCAGCCAGGAAAGAGTTGTCTCCAGCAACACACAGGCCCATACAATGGATCCACACAATCATACAGGGAATGCCATACAGAATCTGTACAGTAGTGTACTAGTGTTGTACAACCCATACAGCAAATAACTAATGTTGCTGTTTTTTCTAACAGCTGTACTTCTCAAACAGCTTGTAGAAGCTCAAATTCAGGGTGATTTCAGTAACCATGCAATGTTATTTTTTGGGCAGCACGAGGAGGTTTCCTTGTAAGTTTTTTCGAAACAACAAAAAACTTATTTGAAGAGTAATTCCCTGTGTGAAAGAAATTAATTTTTATGCTTCCACTGTTTAATTTCTAGCTATTGTGTGATTGATGTTATAGTTAGAAATTTAGTTTCAGCATTAATTAAATTGCGCAATCTACTTGTTTGATTTAGATCATGAGGACAATAGTCATCTAGTGTTTGCAATTCTCACAGATAACAACCTTTAGACTTAGAAATTAAATGAAGAAAGAGAAGAAAATAAATATTGAAGAAGATGACACTGAACACTGATAACTTGAACTACTTCCTTGCGTTCCTTCTCCTGCTTGAAGATCTGCTCCAAAGTTAGCTTTGCTCCAAATTTTATACCATTTCTACGGGGGAATTGTTTTACCCAAAATATCAACATCTAAAAATATTAACTCTCTACTTTTCTAAAAATATCAATCCTTGTCCAATAAAAACAACTTTGTTATTTGAAAATAGCTACAGTGCCTTTCTAAAGATGGGGGACTTCTATGCAGTGAAGTTTCACTGAGGATGTGTCCATGATGTCCTCGGGAATCCTCAGGAAAGACACCCTTCTCCAAGCTGATATGGGGGTTAGAAACTCTTGGGCAAGGGCCAACACAAGCTATTGATGCAAGGTGCCAGTATGAGTTGCTAATAGTGGCTCTACTCAGGGACAACTTCCCCCTACAGGATGCTGAGAATCCCAGAACTCCATATGCTGCAATAAAACAACAACCTGCAAAAACTGAAAGTGGACTTTAACCATAACCATTTGATGGAATTTTCAGATTAGAACAGAGAAGCATCTTTAGAGCCTAGACACACAAAACCCTTGGGAGCCACGGAATACCTTTGCCTCTATGAAGCTTCAAGACCACCTGGGACACGACTTATGACCTTACTCACAAATTCAAGCAAGAAATTGATCACCTGGGACACAAATTATGACCTTACTCATAAATTCAAGCAAGAAATTGAATTTTGATTTCCTTGGAGGTCACAGGCTCAAACCTGGAGGGAGGTAGGGTATGGAGAACTCCAAAGACCAGGCAGTCAAATCTCTAATGGATGGAATCCCTTGTCCCACAAACAAGGGGGTCTCATACATCAATTTTGTGTATGGTTAGGCAGTTAACTTAAAATTAGATTATTAATATTATTATTATCATATATCATGATCAAGTACTCTGATTACTGCACTTCAGTTTCCTGTAATTATGCAAAAATTTTGCTAGATATTGTTTTCACTTTTATAGGTTTACCGTTTAGCTATGATTGCAATGTCTTCAGTGGTAGCAAAGAACAATATCATCTTCTTGTCCAGTTTTGGGATATTAATGACAGTAAGAATGGAATCAAATCAAGACAAATTTGTTACTAAAGATGGTTCTGAAATTGACTAGCTGAAGTTTTCAACAAGACAAACATTAGAAGATTTGATATGTGTTGGTCCAAGTTTATGTAAATCAGATAGAATTGTAAGGACAAAATAAATAAATATAATATATATAAGTTTCAGCCCCTTCTGCAAAATTGTCTTCATATAAAAAAGGTGAAGAGATGGCATATATCCAAACATCACTTTATTATATTTACTTACAAGTTCAAGGGCTGTACGGAACACTCGAGAAGCCCTTCGTTTTTCTGGATTATCAGGAAAAACCTGTGGCAAAATGCAAACAATATAAAACTTCAACATCTGTAACACAAATCGAGCAAACTGCTCTGTCAGACTTATCAAACTTTATTGAAAATTATGTTTAGTTATTTTTCTTATACAATTTTCTTTTCCTTGAAATAAATAGGTGTTCTAACTAAGAAACAGCCTATACTAGTATATTATTCAGTAATTATCGTTTGAAAGGGAAACATAATCCAAATAGAAGTCAAGCACTGTAATATTGCCTTACAGTAAAACCCAAAAATAATTTCCATTTATCACAGGTAAGATTCAAGTAAAAGAAAGCTGCAGATATAGTAGAATTTAGATGCAAGATATCTTACTATACGAGATGTCATTCCCCTTGCCTCATGCAACTTGCGAACCAATGCTAAAACAAGCTGGATATTAGCGTCAATGAACTCATCTGAGGATCCCTATATAAAAATGGAAATCCATCACCCTTGATCAGAGATCATTTTAAGTAAAGGATTAAATAACTCTGTAAACAATATATTTTAAAGAGACAAAACCACATTAGACTGGTATGTATCATGTGACATGATACATGATTACAGGGCACTTGAGAAAAAGAACACAATGTAAGGTCAGATAAGCTCCACAAAGATATAAACACAAAGAAAAAAAGATATAAATGATTACCACTAAAAAGTGTCTATCACCAGAGTAAATATAAAGGAAACCAACATTTGTCAATAAATGCGGTAGGAGTATAATATCTGAATGCCTTGTGATATATGTAACTTGCATTAGTTTCATTTGTTTCTAGATAAGTGATATTTTTGGAATGATTAATCAAGGGGGGAAGACTTAAACGGTATTTTCACAATTCAAGTAATAGAGGGGTACAAGAAATAAAAAAAGACAAGAGTACAAGCACCATTCAATATTTAGGAGTATATATTTGTTCACGTGATTTAACTAGGGTCCAAAATTGGAGAGAAAAACATAGAATAAACATATATAATCACATTGATGCTAAGTCACATGGTTCGATTCAAGTTCGAGTTCGGCAATGATTAAGTTCGATTCAAATTCGACATATGGCATAAATTCTAGTTCTAGTCACCATATCCAAGATCTTGAGTTTCTTACCAAAGGTAAGGTCCTTGAAATCATGCAATCCTTGGAAGCTCTCCACAATTAGCTATAACACCCTTCTTAGAATGTAATCATTATAGGGAGGAACAAGAGCAGTTATCCTTATGATCTCACAAAGGCAAGAAGCAACTACATGTCTTACCTCCTTACAAGGATGTTCCATAAACTTATGCTAGATAAAGGCAAGCACTGATGGCTTCACTACCCAACTTAATAACCTCCAACCAGATTGGGCTACTTTGGAAAAGCATACCTCCTCCTGAAGCATTGTTGATTTGGCCTCTCAAATATGTATAAATAGATCTTGACAATTAGTAATGCGGCCCAGAAATGAAAAACCTACCTCAGCCTCCCTGAAGATGGAACTCTTCCCCCTAAAATAATGGAAACTCAACCCTGGTTATTAACAGTCCAACCCCTTGACGACAAAAAAAAAAATCCAATTCCTACCCAGTGACCAACTGTCCTACTTCACTTTTGGTTACTACCCTTGTTGGCATAATGTGTGACCTACTACCCCACTAAATTTAATTCTCTTTCAGTCAACTGCCTTTTGAACCATTTAAGGTTCTGCTCAATCAATCTTTTTGAGAGTTCATGAGTGATAGGCGAAACAACTTGCACTTTTCTCGAAATAGCCAACACTTTTGAGTACAGCTACTTGCAAATGGCATCATCATCACCTAAAATCAAGGACAATTTGCATGTTGGTTTTTACAATCCCTAAATGATGTTCTTTGATGTTGGTGAAGAAACAATGGAATATGTAAAAGATCAAATCACTGCAATCTAGATTGAACATAATGGCACACATTTTGGTTCTGGTCACCATATCCAAGATCTTGAGTTTCTTAACAAAGATAAGTTCCTTCATATCATGTAATCTTTGGAAGCTCTCCACGATTCTTAGAATGTCATCGTTATAGGGGGGAACAAGAGCAGTGATCCTTATGATCTCACAAAGGCAAGAAGCAACTGCATGTCTTACCTCCTTACAAGGATGTTCCATGAACATGTGCTTGATCAAGGCAAGCATTGATTGCTTCACTACCTAACTTAATATCCTCCAACCAGATTGGGCTACTTTGAACAAGCATGTGTCCTACTTCCTCTACTTTTTGTAGATCCCTCAGCTGCTTTTGTTGAAGAGTAATATGGACCCCTTTGGAGAAAGGTTTGCTAATCTACCTTGTTATTGCTCCATCAAACATCACTGCCCAAGATGTATTGTTGAACTATTGTGCTCTTTTCACCAAGCTATTTATGACATTTGTGATTCCTTCTAGGGTCATTTTATTTTATCGTCCAAGAACCAATAAACTTGCAAAAGTTTTCAAATTCCTCTTTCAAGGGTTTTGATAACACTTTGTAGAAAAGTATTTTTAACCAATTATTAGGGTTTTCTTGAGAAAATTATGGTATGAAATTTCCTTAAAAAAACTACCATTAAATTTGCACAATCTCGTACAATAGAAATTACCAGCAACTAATTGCAAAAAGCCGTAAATTTAGATAAAATTGTTGCAACTCAGATGATAAGTCTTGGAGGAAATTAAGGACGATTTTAAATGCAAAACCTGATTGATGGAGTCTCAAAACGCCTCCTCGGATCCTCCTAAAGCACTGTTGATTTGGCCTCTCAAAAATGTACAAATCAATCTTGACAATTAGTAATGCGGTCGAGAAATGAAAAACCTTAGCTCGGCCTACCCGAAGATGGAATTTGACCCCCTGAAATAATGGAAACTTGGCCCTGGTTTTTAACAGTCCAACCCTTGCCCATGGAATAGCTAACCCGCATGAGAGGTACAACCCTATTCTCCTTAGTCGAAATGCAACTCAACCCTGTGATTATGTTAAACTCAACCCTAACAAGAATGGACAATCTCAACTCTTGTCAAACACGAACTTGTCCCTTGATTAATGCGACCTCCTTCACTCAGAATTCGACCCTATTTCCCATTAATCGACTTGCTGCTTGGAATGTTGACTCAGCATCAACAATTAGATTGTGTTTGAACCCTACAAACTCGGCCTCAAATGTAACAGCAAATTCAGCTTAGCCATAATAGTGGATTTCGGCCCTTACCCGAACAATAATGTGGCCCTTCAATTCGGTCACTGAGTAAGGAAATTGACTTCAAAGATTTAATGGAGTTTTTAGCTTCTTGATTTGGCTTATGTATAAACAATAGATTCAGGTCAAGCAAAATGCTAATTTGCCCCCCAATAATTCCTAAGATGCAGCCACTAAAAATAAGTGTTTTCTTCAACACTAGGGTCTGGGTGTGGCCTTGCTCAATAGCTAGAAATAAATTCAAGCAATTTCGTTCCTCTGAAATAGGGCAAATCAACCCCCACGAATTTGCTCCCGAAATTAGCAAATTTACATTCAATGACTCAGCCCCTTTTTGCCCTGATTTGATCAACTACATGAGTGGCAATTCTGCCTCAACCAATGGCCCCTATTCAATCCAGAATTTCAACTTAGGCAAGAAAGCTAGCTCAACCCCTGTCTCTACAATTGATAAATCTAGCTCAGGAAATTTGACAAGAAAACCCTCAGGCTAGTAGGAAAACCAACTCTAATACCACTTTAATATCCCAAAAATAATTTGACAATTTTTCCCAAGATTTTGCTTCAAAATATTACACCACATATTTCTTTATTTAAATCCAATCAAATTGCACAATTTGCACCATGAAATTATCAGTACAAATAAATTTTGCAATATGAAAACCCATAAATGTTGCAACTCAAAGTTAACGCGAGAAATAGTAGCAAACTCAACAAAATTGAGCCTTATTATATTAAATATGATTCTAAGAACCTATTACAAACACCAGCAAGTATCTATATGGTTGATGATGACTCCTCCAATGGTATGCCCTGCAAGAGATCTGATTGACCTCTCCTTGCAATCTCCGCGTTAAGCCCAATGAGCAGATCTAATTTGATCCCTCCTCTTAGAGTGGCTAGGGTATATCTCTCAATACTGAAACCCCTCCTCACTAGATCAGCTCGGACGGACTACTGACCACCGAACTAACCCTCTACATAATGTGGGCTCTCACCCAAACAAGCTCCAAGAGCTCAACTCAACAACAACAAAACAATAATCACAAATGCATGCCTACGGAGTGAGCTCTCATCTCCTTTAATAGTCATGGGCTATCAGAATGCCATGGGTAAATGCCATTGGTCTTTTTCTTCTTTTATGAAAGTGAATTATAATATTTCTTTTTCTTTAGTCACTATTAATTAATTACTTATCCCATATCCCATAATTAATTTTAATTTGTAACCCATGCTAATGAAATGCTCTCCTTTCCCCATGTCGGGAAAAGGGGACATTACATCAAGATAGTATACAGAGACTCTCCCAAAGGAACCTATGCCATCAGATGCTCATGTTTCTGCTAATCTTGAACAATTAGTATAAGGAAAGAAATAATTTTTTGAGCAAATTTAAGAAAAAGATTAAAAAAAAAAAATGAACAGCATAACGGATTCTACAGTGATAGAAATGTTGTGAATAAGAGGAAAACAGAATATCAGATTTGTAGTATGGCAATGGTCTGTTTACACTTTACAGAAAGTCTGGTTTCCCAATGGTCAATAAACCAAATTAAATATGAAAATCTCGTGGCCCTTGTGCATTGCTTATCATTGAACAATGAACATAACTGGATATCTCTCCTATATTCAGTATTGCCAATCTTTATGATTATACAACAGAAGAAAACATTGATCAAATAGATAATGTAGCAACAGGGCAGCTACAAAATTAGGTTATGGAATTGGCCTAAAATGCCATTCAGGACAGTTGAAAGAATTATGGAGATGAAGCAATTGCATTACCATCATGGCGATGATCAAAGAACCTTACCCCACCAAGTTGATGCTACCTAGATAAACTTGCAGAAGTATTGCTGGCGGAATTTCATCGGAAGAATATATTTATTGTTAAAGATTGACACAGGAGGTTGAAAACTTTTGAGCAAGGAGTGTTTGATATAGGGGCACGCTTTTATTGGAAGAGTTTGCAAAACAAATTTGCTTTCTGATTTTAACAAGCAGTTAAAATCGGAATTTTATTTATAGTGCGCTTCTACGAGCTATTTTTAGAAGGTTGGTAGGAAAATACTGGGCAAAGTTCCCTGTTTAAAGGGCTGAAATGTATTTGTAGGAACAGACAGGATGAACGTCACATTGCATTTAATGAAGTTGGGATTTCTGGAATAAACCTGTTTCAAGTTTTTAGTGTATTTAGGGCTTAGAGTCCAGGTATTTTGTAAATGGTTAATTTCAGTGTTGTCTATTGTTCTTTAGATTGTTTATCTGTTATTTTCTGGTTTTCCCCGCATTGTTGCTCCATGCCAGATAGTAACATTCTGTACCTCTTGGTCGATGGTTGGTACCCTTAGAACAGTCACTATGACCGTTTTATTATCTCAATCAGGAACCCCTGGAGCTGTATGTATGGTCAGTTTCAAGTGGAATTAGCCTTATCCAACCAAATTGATTGTACCATAGACAATGCATCACTCCTACCTAAATTCTAAACTTTAATACAACTCAAAACTTACTCCATTCAATTCACAGAAGATGGTGATATGAAAATACAACCAAACAATCAAGAACTGTACTTCGTCAGAAAGCAGATGCTATAAATACCTTATATGAAGAAATACTGCTTGGTAGAGGACTGCTTGATTGGTTGAATCAGATGAAGTCGAAACACCACACGTAGTAACAATATCAAACAAATCAGAATAAGAATGACAAATTGTTAAAATTCAATCTGAAATAATAATAGTGGGAGGCACAAGACTTACGGAAATTCAATTTCAAGACGAGTTTTGCCATCGTCAAGTGCATAGATGAGAGCCTTTGCTGCGTCGTCAAC
Source organism: Pinus taeda (assembly GCA_000404065.3). Lineage (NCBI taxonomy): Eukaryota > Viridiplantae > Streptophyta > Pinopsida > Pinales > Pinaceae > Pinus > Pinus taeda. Next base: position 76,758 of record APFE030495912.1, on the reverse strand, counting down.
TAGAACTTCATAAGTTTTGGGTTTGTATAATGGAATTCCAGCTCTTGGGTCAACCTCTGACGTTTCTTGTAGTCTGCCTCGAACTTGAACTTTAGACGCCTTCCTTACCAACCCTCTGTTTAAATGACCACAGACGACCGAATGAATGGCTGGAGATGGAAGCAGAGTAGTCATTTTGGCAACAATCGCATAAGTTGATAGAAAAGGCTTCAACATCGTCACCATGGGTATGTATGGCTTGATGGTTGGAGCAACAAAACTAGTTAACATAGGAACCATTTCTTACGAGTGATGACAGAGAGGCTCACCCTCAGAAAAGGCGAAGCATATAGTCCAATCCTGGAATACTGAGCGCCCTCCCTCGTTACTCGGATAATGTAAAGAAAAATATATTTATTTCAATATGATTAAAAGAGATACGCGATCAATTTGGTACGAAATGTCGTACGTATGGTTTAGGCCGACTCATTGAACTCGGCATCCATGTCTATCGCAATTTTTTCAGGCGTTGTAAACTGTTAACAATTTTGGTACATGAAAAAATTTCCGACGAAATTATTCTTTATTGGAGCAAATTAGACCAGAAATTTTCCAAGAACTCTAATGGCATTAGTTTGTTTTTTATAGTATTTCTCAAAGCTCACAAGTAATTATTAAGCCAAAAAACTTGATTTCATAGTTTCAAGGAAGAACTAATTTTTTTGGAGAAAAATAACTCCAAATTATTTTGGAAGGAGCTCCAACCGAGAGATATAAACTAGAAATAATATTACATTATAGCTTCTAAATGGTTGGACTATGCAAGACAATTCTACGAGCAGTACTCAAGGTTGACCCTCCCCCTTGGTCAACACTAATATTGAACTCTTCACGGTGCAAGAGGTAAAGATGGGTATCAAGAAGTTGAGTGTTGGAAAAGCAAAAAACATCGATGAACTCCAAGCAGAATATTTAAAGTGGGGCTCAAAGATCCTTGCACCTCACGTTACCAAAATTTTCAACAACATCATACAACAGGGGCTCCCCACAGATTGGACAACTAGTCTGGCAATACCTCTTTTCAAGAGCGGTGACGTCAATATCCCTCCAATTATAGGATATCATAGTAAACCCTTTGTTCGCAAAGCTATTTGGAAGCATTCTAGAAAATTAAATTAGCAAGTGGGCAGACGAAAGAGATAAGCGTGCTAAATGGCAAGCAGGTTTTAGACCTAAACATTCCACAGTTGATCATTGTATAACTTTAAGGCACATCATTGAAAAAGTGTGGGAAAAAATGGAAGAAATATTTGGTTGCTTTGTTGATTTCAGAAAAGTGTTTGACACGATTCCTAGGGATAAGCGGCACATAATGAAGGAACTTGGGGTTCCTAAACATTTGAGAGCAGTTGTGCATACGCTGTATGAAGAGGTGAAAGTCAAAATTAGAACTTCAACAAACATTTCTGAAAGTTTTGGAAGCAAAATCGGAGTCAAGCAAGGTTGTTCATTGTCTCCTACCCTTTTTGGTTTATATATCGACAAGCTTGAGGAGTGGTTGAATTCACAAGGGGGTGATGGTATCTATTTGGGAAAGTTTGTTATAAGGCTTCTTTTGTATGCAGATGACCTTATTCTGATTGTTAAATCGGCTCTTGCTTTGCAAGAGCACTTACTATCCCTTGAGCATTTTTGTAGAAGTGTGGGGATGCAAGTCAATATCAGCAAAACAAAAGTAGTGGTTTTCTCTAAAAGAAGAAAACATAACCAGCATAAGTTCTACTTTGGAGGCAACATTCTGGAAGAAGTTGAGGATTGCAAATACCTCGGAATTGATTTCAACAAAAATCTAAGCTAGGATGGTTGTAGAAAGAAAAGAACTTTGGGAGGTTGGAAAGCATTTTATGTTTTTCAAAATAGGTGTAGAGAGGCAGAGTTATGGGACTGGAAAACAAATCAAACTCTTTTTGGGCCTCTAGTGATTCCAGTGATTCTCTATGGTTGTGAACTATGGGCGAGCAGTGCATCCGACATGCAGTGGAGACAAATTAAGAAAATTCAGAAGTGTTTGATTACAAACAAATTCAAGATTAAAAGTGCAGTTCCTTATGCTATCTTGTTAAGTGAAAAAGGGGTTGCTCCTATTGAAGCAATTGCTATGGTGTGAGTCATAAGGTATTTTTTAAAAATGAGCAAATGGAAGAGGGTAGATGTCCTAAGGTTTTCTTTAATGACAGATTGTGCAAAAAAACAAAAAAAACTTGGATGCAGCAAAATAACAAATGGTTTAGTAAATGGGGTATTTGCTTGAACACATGTCCCATAAACAACGAAGAGCTAAAAGTTTTTGTTATGGATAAGTTCCATAAGCATACTTGAGATAAGGAGCTAGGAAGAAAGAAATTGAAGTGTTTAATCCCACCCATAGCCATCAACCAAAAGCATACATTGAGGCCAATATCTCTTGGAGAGCCAAAATTTTTATTGCTCAGTTAAGGACTAATTCTCATCAACTTCGTTGTGAAAAGGGCACTAGAAAAGACCAAAAGAAGTGTGGGAGGAAAGGGTATGCATTTTTTGTTCCTCCGGAAATGTGGAAACAGAAAAGCATTTCATTTTAGAACGTGAGGCCTTCAAAGACAACAGGGAAAGTTACGCAGATATGATGACAGCTAGCTCTTGGGATAATCTATTTAGTGAGGGGTTTGTCGAGAAGCTGGGAGCATTTATTGTGAAGCTTCATAGAAAAAGGGCTGAATACATCAAGTAGATGAGAAAAAAATTTGTCCCATAGGTTATCTTTAACCTCGTGGACGTTAAAATAATTTATTTCTTTCTTTCTTTCTATATTTATAAATGTTATTTTAAAAATTAATTATAAAGATATAATGTTATATATATACATATAAGCATAGTTTAATTTATAGTCGAAATAGATTTTTTCATTGGAATCTAGTAAAACAATTTCAAGGAAGAATGTGATTTTTTGTTATTTAAAATGAAATTTTGAATGCATAAATGGATTCAGCACCTTGGAAAACCCCTTGGGCACTCGAATTTTAAAGATTAAACAACTTAAGCTCAAACTTTTAAAAATTTCAGCCATATTTTAGTTAAAATTAACCAGAAATAATGCCCTAAAAAAGGTGATTTCCTCTATAAATCAAAATAGATATATATATATGTGTGTGTGTGTGTGTGTGTGTGTGTGTGGATAAAAAAATAAAATGTTTAAATCTAAATTTTTAAAGTATGGAAAAAATCAATTTTTTTATCAATGTTATAAATCAATTTTTTATATTAAATTATTTAAAAATAATGTATTAAGGGAATTTGATCCTCTTTGAACATTTTGATGATTTATGTTTAAAGATAAATCTGAGTGGGTTTAAAATTTTTTAAATATTCCATCACACATATTATAAGCTATTTGTTTTTCATTTTGATTTATTTTTACTTATTTTTATTTTTTATATTTAATATAATTTTATGTGACAACATCTTCCCCAAACTAGATTGTAAAATACCTCGCTACTCATGATGTGATAATATTTTGAAATTGAGGACAAAGAAAACATCTTGCAACAAATGGGTATCGAGATGCCCCAATAATCGTTAAACTTCCATCTTGTCAAAGTTTTGTTGCGAGAGTGTGTAGGAGCATTGAACAACAATAACTATGAGGTGGGCCTTGTAGTCCAAGTAGGTTAAATACAATAAGTGAAATCCAACCCAATGCCAGAGGAGACTACCTACTCATGGGGTGTTCTCGTTCCTCATGACAGTTGTGAGTGCAACAAATCTTCAATGAAAGAAGGCTCAAATGAATCAATAAGATTTAAATGTGATTATTTATTGAATTCTAATAACAGTTTTTTCTTGTTTAATTTTGATATGGAGATTTGACATTCAAGTGTAGGCTTTCAAAACTATTAAAACGTTCCAATAAGGAAAACCACTACCACTATCCTCCTGCAAAACCCTATTGATGGATGTAATAACCCTTTTTGAGTTGAGGAGGCTCTACTCTATCTTTTGAGCATTGACCTTTGAAAGCTAAAATTTCTTTCTAGTATTCCATTATCAAGAGCTTTTGGATCCATCTTATTACCACTCAAACTCATACCCATGAGGGAAAGTCCTAAACTCAAACAAGAGAGTTTGAATCGTTACAATTTGGTGTCATTGGTGAGTAGGATTCAAATATTTGTACTTATGTTGGCTTACTTGTCTACTCCAATGAGGGAAAGAAACTCATTTCTCTTAAAAACATGAAGACCTTTTGCCTATAAGATGAAGTAGGCAACATTGTGTTGACATTGAGTATTCACCCTCGTGACTCACAGCCTATCCAATTTGGTAAGGTATGAGGTTGCACATTATTTATTTCACTTACAAATTGAGTCTCTCTTGTAGAATTAAAGTGTGGCTTTCTATGAAGAAAAGGATCCATTGTTGTTGTAATTATAAAATTATCAAAAAAAACTTTGTAGAATTTATTGATGATTTCAACCAAAGTATTGTAATCCTGGTCATGTGGATCTTGTGAATGAAATCATTTCCTCATACAATCATGATATATCATCTTTAAAAGAAGAAGGGAAGGATCCTATAGTGGTTTAAATGTAAAATGACCATAAATAGTTTGTAGCACTTGTAGATGATTTAAAAGAAGATATCACAATTTTTGGTCAACAAAAATGTTGTAAGAAGTGTGATGAAGATGATTATAAATCTCATGTACCATATAAGTGTGGGTGTCATATTTGGAGACCCTTGGTATGAATGAATCTAAAGAAAAAAGTGAAGCATCCATGGAATATAGCACTAAGAATCATGGTATTAAGGTGACAACTTACACTTTCATGGAAGTCAATCACTTGAACCACGTGAACACATTGAAGATCAAACCTAAGATAAAGATCAAGTATCCAAAAAAGAAGAATAAATGGGGTACTTAGATGATTCGATTGAAGTTTTCTATGAAAGGTAAAAAGAAATAGATGAATTATTCAACTCATTTCAAAATAATCCTTCATGATAGTTGGGGGTTTAATAAACAACAAAAATGAAGACAATAATGCCCTTTTGAACCTAATAGAAAAGCAAGGATTCATGATTACAATTTAGTAAGGAATATATCTCCACCTTAACACCAAATGGAGATCAAGAATATGAAAGGAACATAGGTGAGGGATCCTCTCATGTCATTAAAGAATACCTGGATAAGGAATAACAACAACAAGTGCTTCATGGATCCATCAAGGAAGGAGAGCCAAAGGAAGTTAGAGATGGAGTTGGGAAAACATTCCTATATGCATCCTTTACTAGCTTGGAGAGAGAAGAAGTACCATTAGTTAACCCCTCATTTCATGAACAACAAGAACAACCTTGTGGGTCCATTAATGAAGAGCATTTTGTGAGAGCCTAGATAGTGCAAATTTCCAAATATTGGCTTCCCATCTACGTGAAGATGATTGCTTCATGAGTTATACCCCTTTCACAATTTTGAGATTTATGGCCCAACCTTTGATAATTGTAAAGGGTAGAATTTGATGAGTAACCCATATGTTTTTCCTCGCACCATGAAGAACATAATGACCTTGATGACCTTATCCACACTGGAAGACGTGATTGGGATACAAATTGTTTTTACTTTAAAGGGAATTCCATTTATGATACTAATTATGAGAGTGAAAATGAGATTGTTGAACTTGGACATGATGAATATTTTAAGTTATAGAATTTTGATGAAAAATCTAATGGTTCAATTCTTGAAGCACATGGATTCATTTGTTCCTCTTTTTTGGAAAGGGTAAGTGGTTAAGGGGCTATCTTAAATGTGAAGCATTTGTTTCCTTATGTCGTAGAAAGCCTACATTTGACTTGTGAATCTTCTCCTTCCTCACTTTTTGTTAAGCCCTACAGAAACCCCATGTTAACCCTAAAACCCATTATTAAACCCTAGATATTGAGTGATTACATTTTTGTTATATTGTTATGTAGGCTATAACCTTTGATGGCCCCATTTTATTATAATTGTAACCTTTGTCTTATATGTGTGTGTGTGTGCGTGCACTAGAGCAACCTATGCTTAGGATCATCAAATCTTGTCTTGTACATTGTATTCATTGTAAAAGGATGTTTCGTCGTCAAAGAGGACTGTAATGATTGGTTTCTTATCATTTTTAAGGAGCAAGTTTCATAGCATTGGGTATCAGAGCATAGAAACCTAGGGTTTTGTTGCTTTAGACAAGTCATCCTCGCATTTTTCACTATATATTTTTTCCTGAGAGCGTTCAAATGGTCAAAATTGGTTAATATTTGGGAGAAATCTTGGGGAACATCTCGTTCAAATATCATATATTGGTTCACTATACTCTCACATATATGCTCCAAGGAAGTTACACTTCCTGAATGCTCCTAAAATCAATTTCGAATAGGTTAGTTTGGAATTATTTATGGGAGGTTTCAAACAACGAAAATTAGACCATATTGAGGCAAGATCTTGGGAAACATCTGGTTCAAATTTCAGAGTTTGGTTTCCCTATACTTTCAGAGATATACTCTATGGAAGTTATGGTTTGTGAATGATCTTGGAATTGGTTTCAAACAAGTCAGCGTGGTATGTGTTATAACTTCTTTTCTAGGACTTTTCAAACTTTGGAGTATTTAGGGATCTTGGGAGACATACATGAGTATCTCAAATAATAATTTCAAATTTATATTTGAATAATTGGACAAATTGGAACACTATACAGGTTTGCTCCTAAGAAGAGACCAAGAATCAATAAGTTTTGGCAAAGTTACCATAACTTTCGCTTGGCACATCAAATTCTGGTCAAACCTAAGTTTAATATCTAGAAGGGCTCAAATCTCAAACATATATCAAGAAAAAGGTTATTCTTCAAAATCCCTCCGAATTAAGGTTTTAAAGGTACGTAACTTACAAGTATCATAACTTTTAATTAGAAGATCATTTTTTTGGGTAACTGGAAATCTTGATAAATAGGAGTATTGTTATTATTTTCTCACATGGCTCCAAAGAAAGATCCACAATCTATTGACACCAATCAAAGCTCTCGAAGGCTCATCCAAGACTTATGAGAAAGTAAAGACTTAGAATTTAGGTTCTCCTAATTAGAGAAGTAAGTTAATGAAATGGATGGTTGTATGTTGAAAAAGGTGGATTCAATAGGTTTTCAAGAGAACATTAAACCCAAAGGTTGGATCCACCAGTGGAAAGCAAGGATTTTTTCACCATTTGGCAAGGTTCAATTCCCATGAGGGTTTCCTTGGAGCCACGAGGGCACCTTGAGGTAGTGGTTAAATGTGTGCTTGCACCCAGGGAGACCATATTAAATGGTTTAACTACAAATGCACACATAAGTGGATCAAATTCCAACCCCATGTCCTCCTTTAAAATAAGTCAAAGGACTTAGTGTTACACTGAAATTTGTCACCATGACTATCTGCAGTTAATATGGCCCCATCAATAGCCATATTGTCCTGCTTGTCAAGCCCCATACTTCTGCTCTTCATGTCAAACTTCAAAAAGAGAGAAAGTCACTTAAAAAACATGTTTATCTCTGGGTACGCAGGTTCTCTCTACCTTGCCTGCGTGTATGCACTC
>APFE030495912.1:442-63116 GCA_000404065.3 Pinus taeda | reverse complement strand
TATCTTCAATAATTCAGCAGAGATAAATAGTACAATAAATCTGATTCATATCAGCAGTAGCAAACCCTAGATCAACAACATCAACATTAGCGGCTTCATCATCAAACTAGGGCAGACGATATCTCACAAATCGTTCATCGGATTGACTTCATTCCACCACCAAAAGTTGCGGCTTTCAGAGGAGGTTCAGATGAGCCTACAACGTAGTTTAGATGAGGAGATATTCTAGGCCTCGCAAGTCAATCTTTACTTCTGTAGTTGCAGCTTCAGTTTCAGCAGTTTCCAGCTTCAAACTAGGGCAGTCGATATCTTGCAAATCGTTCATCGGATTGACTTCATTCCACCACCAAAAGTTGCAGATTTCAGAGGAGGTTCAGATGAACCTACAATGTAGTTCCAAAGAGGATATCTTCTATGCCTTGCAAGTCAATCTTTGCTTCTGCAGTTGCATCTTCAAATTCAGCAGCTTCCGGTTTCACATGTGTGAGAGAGAGAGACCCAGTTCAGCGCAGTAGAGAAGAGACTCATATCTGCGTAGAAGAGAGAGAGAGATGTGATGAGATGAGTGATACAAATGAGGAAGAGTCCTCTTATATTTATACACAACGTTGGTGGGTGAATAGATGCGACTATTGGGCTTCTGAGCCTACATGAGTTGTAGGTCGGCTTGATAATAATTCCATAATCAAAATAAATTCATATCTCCATGAATACTTATCGGAATCAGATGATCTTTATATCAATCCTACACCTCTCGACGAGAGGAATCTAATAAAAATATTATCATCCATGAATAAGATGACCCACATGAAGTTTTTCCCTGGTTTCCAATTTTAACAGGGCTTTATGCAAGGATGATGACAATATGTTGAAGGATGTGAATTGATCCCGTTTGAACGCTTATTGACCAAATGCGACAAAATGGCCTATAACAAATTGCCCCCTAAAGCGCAAAGTCAGAAATGGGAATTGATGACTGAAGGGCTTTACCTTGTGACAAGTCAGGATCAAGAACAACTAACAAGATCATCATATGTTACAATACATTTACATCATGACATATTTGTTGAGGGAGGCATACCCATACTTTGCACATAAGCTAGCATTACATGTTCAATGATTAGAAGACACATCCACATATGACTGATGGTGGACCCATGATTGGATGATTGTTTATACAATCATAGCCATTATACATTGTGATATCATATTACTCCTAAAATCGCATCCCAGATGGATGAAACTAGATCTGAGGTCTTCTATCTTGTTCACACGACTAACCAATGTATAAGTCTAACCATGTGAATCAATGAGTTGAGGTCGAACATGGTAGATACCATTTGATTACCAGCCAATGATTTAAGTCGTTAACAAACACGAGAGAAACCACTGATGATGTTAATCACTCTCAAGGTATTGGAGTAAAATCTGTATGGTGTGAATAAATGACTTGATGTCGAACACCACACATAATATTTCAATTGAAAGACGATGATGTAAACTTGTTGCCGAGAGAAAGGAAAATTTCAATTGATGTATGCAAGCACCAAGGTAATGATGGAGTGTTTCTAAGTCACCTTCCTTGATAATGAGCTAATGTCGTTAGGAAGCAACCTGTCGAGGAGGGGCTTGATGTATCCCCCATAAAGGACATGAAACAGGTATGATATTTTGAGACATAATGATCAAAATGATGCTGATATGAAATTGGATCAGGAAAGGAAGACATGGAATTATGTATTAAGAGTATTGTAACAAATATTGACTGAATTACTTCTCTTGAACACAACGACAGCACTAAATGGAGTTGGGAGCATTGACCCAAAACCAAAACTGAAGGCTTGAAAAAGGTATGATAAACCAAAATAAAAGTAGATTTCCCAACCCAAAAATCATGGAGATGAAGTGGAAGAGTGTTGTTTTCAACAACGACTCACTCCCATTAACAAAATGGAGTACCCTGTTTTCCCAATTTCCCCAACCACACTGCTCAGTACCTCTTTATTTTTTAACAAGCCTGAGGAGGATAACATATGCTTGATCTATATGTCCATCTTTCAGATGAATCCCTCTGAGAATATTTAATGAACCTAGAGAAGGAGTGGTTCGATACCATCATGAACAATGGGTCCATCTTTGTTTGATGTTTTTCACGAGTCCCATGAAGGTACAACTTGACATCTTTTTCATGTTTAGAGAGTTTGAAAGAGAGGAGAAAAGGAAAAATCCAGATGTTTTTTTCCATAGATAGTCATTTAGGTCTAAAAAGGAAAAAAAATACCCAAGAGAACCTCTTAGTGATGTTCGACTAAGGTATTCCTTTTTCATTAGTAGTCCATCTCAGTTCGAAAAAGGGTTAAACTTATACTAAGTAGTAGTCTTTTCATTTACGTTAACGAGTTTGAAAAGACAAGTACTCAATAATATTTTCATATTTTGGGAGTTTGAAAAGAGTTGAAAGAGAACTCCACTTGGAGGAATGAGTGGTATAAAGGGTAGCAACTGGGTCTGGTCATGATGGAATTTCTCAAAACATAGAGGTCAAGAGGATCACTAATAAGACCACTCATAACAGTTGTTCCCCAGGCAATGGTAAAAATCAAGTGAAATTGACAAATTGTATGTTGACACCTAACCAACAGGATTGGGTGAATAACTGAAATTGATGTAAATAAATAATAGAAAATATGAAGAGTCACGGGAGATGAAATGAACAATCTCTCCCTCATGTATATAATAAATACCAACCTGAATGAATATTATGATTTGTTTTGAGGAGTTACCTCCTGGTCTGACATGGTATCAAAGCCAATGCCATTTTTGCCTTCAAGCTCCATTTTTGTAACTCCCTTCTACCATATCTTCAAAAATTTGTATTGCATTTTCCTACCATTTTCCTAGTGTTCTGATTCTGTCCCTCCGCCTCCATGCTAGATTGAACACTGCCAAGAGTAATAACTTGTGAAGGAAATGAAGCGTTTTTCATAAACTGCTCCAATAGTTTGCAGGCTGCGCAGGGGGATGCAATTGTGCTGTGAACCATCTCCAGTGCACAAGCCATTGGCAGACCAATGTATTGGGCAACAATTTCAGGACTAGCCCTCTCCTTACACTCGACACTAGAGGTAACCATGCTCGGTGGTATCACATTGTTCTCTGCCAAGTAGAAGCACACCTCTGTTATTCTTCAGACAAATCTGTTTACATATATTTTTTTATGAAATATGGTGAATTCCATGAGCGTGGATGCATATGTTGCAATGCTAACCTCCAACAAGATATTTTGTTATGGGTGATCTTCTTGAACTTCATGATAGAACATAGAATGCTTGGTCTCCACGGTTGGTATCATGCTGGTGCGGTGGCTGCTCCACATTGAATTCTCCCATAACCACTCCACATCCCTCCTCCAATGCTATTGATGTCCTGCAGCTGGGCGAATGCGACAGTCTGATAAAGAGCCGTTTTGATGAACCCATCAAATCTTGTGTTCCATGAAATTTGGGACCACACAAGAGGCACTCCAGACATCTCTGCGCCACTTGAAGAACGATCGTGAGAGGCTCCTCTCCTGCACAAATATATAACTCTGCCATTATCATATATTTCCCTCCTCCATACGCTGTCACTATTACGGTACCTCTGATATATACATCAGAATTATATTTTACTACAACGCATTTTTTTCTCTTTTACACAGCAAGTGAAAATTGTTTTACCGGTAGAAGAGCGTTTTTTTTCCCACGATACACAGATTTTACAATGCATTCAATCATATCTATCGTGGGAGTAGTTCTCACTGGTAAGGAGAACTATCCTGAGTGGTCCTGGAAGATAAAACACACCCTCATTTTCAACGAGTTGTGGAAAGGAATGTGTGTTGGAGACAGAGACAAAGAGCCAGAACAACCTACCTCAAACAAGGAGTTCGCCATTTGGGAAAATAAGAACATCAAAGCCTATGCATTAATTGCAGCATCTGTAAGTGAAGAGGTGAGTCGCCATATTTCGCCATTTTCAAATGCTTTCGAAGCCTAACATAAACTGAAGGAACTCTATGACTCACACTCTGCACTTGAAGTTGTTCAACTCATGATTAAACTCTTCACTCTCAAATTACAAAATAATGATCCTCTTGCTCTTGCATCAAAGTAAAATCTATAATGCATGATATCAAAGCACTAAGGCTGAATTGGATATTCCTCTTATCGCTTTTCTCAAGGCACTTTATCCTACTTACTCCAATTATCTTGAGTCATTGCAAGCAAATGGAAATCTCAAAGATATTACCTTTGACTCTCTTGTGAAAAAATTTGCTAAAAGAGAGAAAGCTTTTGGAAATAAGACAACTCTTGAATCTTCTGAAGAGGTTGTGTGCCTTTCTCATAAAGAAAATAATCTTGCCTAAGATTCTTCCAGAGGAAGAGGTGGTTGAAAAGAAATAGGAAGATATTTCAGAGGCAGGGGGGTAGACACTCCCAAGGAGAAAAGTCAGATTTGCACTACATATGCTGCAAAAGAAATGGATCACATGATGCCTCCACATGCAAGTTACCTTGGGACAAAATTGAGTAGCAAAGAAACCAACCCAAAGGTAAAACTAATGACACAGACAAACATAAAGCACCTGACTCCGCTCATTATGTTGTGGCACAATGTAATATTGGAGTAAATGAAGATTTATTTAATGCTTCACTTGCTTCTTGGAAAAATGATTGGTTGCTTGTTTCAGGGCAACTTGCCACATGACTCATAGAAAATATTTTTTTGAAGAATTTACTGACAATGTTGATGGAGCAGTATACTTTGCAGACCAATCTAAACTCAAGCCATCAGGACTTGGCACAATCAAGCTTAAATTGTCGTCTTCCAGACTTCCTTCTGCATCATGTTCTATATCTCCCACAGCTCAAGAGAAACTTGTTGTCCTTGGTCCACATCCGCTAGCAAGGTCACTCCATTCATATGTTTGATGGCAAGCTTGAGGTGAGAAAAGAATCTGATCACTCACTTGTCATGAGGGGAATAGAAGAAGAAAGACTTTTCAAACTGCAAGGAACATCTGCTCATGCACAACATTTCTCATATATTTCTCATCATGAAGAAGGTACACTTCCATCAAGTTTATTATGCATGCTAGATTTGGACATTTAAACTATGACAGTCTCCGTTTATTGAAGAAAATGGGTGCCTACAATCCAGAAAAGCTTAAGCAATTGATGCTTGCCCTTCTAGAAAGCAAGCAAAATCATCAACTCACCCTTCAAGACACATAGAAGCTGAAATATTCATCAATTAGTGGCCATGCTGTTCCTTCGCAAATGAAAAAAAATCAGACAATTGAGACTACACCAGAATGTGTTGGGTTTATTTATGAAGAACAAATCTGATGCTTTTCAAACATTCAAGAATTTTCATAAATGGATTGAAAATGATGCACAATCTCATATTGGGTCTATTCGCCTGATAATGGAAAATAATACACTTCAAATGAATTTGAAAACTATCTTCGCCAACATGGGATCAAACATCAAACAACTGCGCCTTATAATCCCTAATAGAACGGTGTAGCTGCAAGAGTGAATAGGACAATCTTAAATATGGTGCACTCCATGATGTTTTTCAAAAATGTAAAATTGATTTTTTGGGATGATATAGTTCTATGTGCTATATATATAAAGAATAGATGTCCATCTAATGTTATCAGAAGCAAGACTCCCTATGAAATGTGGTATGGGCACATTCCTTCGATAAAGCATCTCAAGGTCTTTGGTTCCACTTGTTATGCCTTGATACCAAAGGTACATAGAAACAAAATTGGTGCAAGAAGTCGTAAGTGTATCTTCCTGGGGTATTCAAACACCTCCAAAGCATATCGTATCTATAATGAAGTCAATAAAAAGTTTGTTGTATCCAGAGATGTAATTTTTCTTGAAACATCAAAAAACGACAATGTTGTTGAGAAGAAACTTGATCACTTGGATAGAATCGCAAATGCAAAATCATTTAAAGAATTTGATAATCAGATTCCACATCTTGAAGGGGGGGTTCCTATACTAGATCAACCTATGGAATCTTCTTTTGAAGCACTCCCTCCCCCGCATGAAACTCCAACAACGGATGATACTTTAAGTGATGTGATTGATAGAATTGGGAGACTCAATCTTGAGTCAATCCCAAACTCAATCAATGGAGCAGCTTGGACCATCTGAGAAAGGTCCCCTAAAGTGGCTAACAAAGAAACTTGAAAGTGTTCATTCTGATGAGGTTGGAAAGACAGGAACTAGAAATTCAAACCGACAAAATGGAGGTGATGTAGATGACTCTGATTCACCTGTTGATATGGATGTTTCTTATGATTGTGAATTGAATTTGTCTACATATTTTGAACCAACTTCCTTCAAAGAAGCCACTTCTCATGATGAATGGAAAGAAGTGATGCAAAAGGAGTATGATGCCTTGGTAAAGAATGGCACTTGGAAGCTGGTTGATCCTCCATTAGGAACCAAACCAATTGGCTGCAAGTGGGTCTACAAGAACAGGTATAAAGCTTATGGCTCACTTGACAAGCACAAAGCTAGGCTTGTGGAAAAAGGTTTTGCAAAGAAAGAAGGGGTCGATTATGAGGATACTTTTGACCCCACAGCAAAATGGGCTACCATCCAGATACTCTTGCCCTAGCAGCTTAGAACAGTTGGAAAGTCCATCAAATGGATGTAAAACCACCTTCTTGAAAGGAGATCTAAAAGAGAATGTTTTTATGTCCCAACCTGAAGGATTTGCTATGAAAGGACATGAACATAAAGTGTGCAAACTTGTGAAATCCTTGTATGGCCTCAATCAAGCACCGCGAGCCTCGTATGAAAAACTAATTGAGCATCTTCTGGAACTCAATTTCAAACATTATGATCTTGATGATGCAACTTTGTTTGTCAAGAAAGTTGTAAAAACAGTTGTATATCTTGTTGTATATGTAGATGATCTTTTGATGACAGGGAACAATGAGAGCTACACTGCATCCATAAAGAAGGAACTGAGGAAAGGTTTTGAAATGACTGATTTGGGCTATGGTCACTACTATCTTGGTATTGAAGTAACTCAACATCCGAAATCCATATTCTTTTCTCAAAAAAAGTACATTGGAGATCTATTGAATATGTTTGGCATGATAGAATGAAATCCTGTGACTACTCCAATGGAACAAAACTTAAAGCTCACATCCATTGAAGGAAAATAATTTTAGGATGCAACAAAGTATAGACAGCTTATAGGAAGTCTCAACTACCTAACTACTACCAGACCAGACATTTTGTTTGATATTGGAATCCTCTCTAGGTTTATTCAAAAGCTTTGTGAGGGACATTGGTCTACTACAAAAAAAGTTCTAAAGTACTTGAAGGGAACTCAAGACTTTGGAATCAAGTATACACAGGTGGGCGACTTTAGCTTGATTAGATACTCTGATTCCAACTTTGATGGAGACAAAGAAAGTGGGGTATCTACTTCAGGTTATGCTACGAGTCTTGGATCAGGAGCTATCTCCTGGAGATCACACAAACAATCAGTTCCAGTAGATTCCACAACAGAGGCAGAATATGTGGCAGCAGCTAAGGCAACAACAGAAATTGTGTGGCTCAAGAAAATTCTTGGATATTTGCAGGTAAAACAAGTACAATCGACTCCACTCATGATTGACAATACATTAGCAATAAAGTTGGCCAAGAACCCAAAGTTCCATGATCGAATGAAGCACATCAATACTAATTATCATCTGATTTGACATCATGTTCAGGCCAAACAATCCATCTCCACCATTGTTCCACTAATGAGCAAATTGCAGACATCTTCACCAAAGTGCTTGGAAGAGAAAAGCTTGAAATTTTAGAATGATGCTTGGAATCATCAACATCCCTTCGGATTAAGGGGGTAATGTTGACACCTAATCATCAAGATTGGGTGAATAACTAAAATTGATGTAAATAATAATAGAAAATATGAAGAGTCACCGGGAGATGAAATGAACAGTCTCTCCCTCATGTATATAATAAAGACCAACTTGAATGAATATTATGAATTGTTTTGAGGAGTTACCTCCTGGTTTGACAGTGTATGATCAACCAAGCAGATAATGACGATGGAAAGATAAAAACAAGGATCATATGGAAGAAACAAACTGATAAAAAATGGCAATCATGAGAGATAGGATCAAAATGATAATGGTTTCATTTTTTACACAAGATTAAAAGATGGGAAACTATGCTTGAAATTAGTTTCATTTTTACAAAAGCTTTAAACAGAGAAAAACAATGCTTGGAATAAATTTGCATGAACCTCGCATAATGACTCAATTCAAGGTACATGCCCCCAAAGATTCATTGCATTCACCTAAGTAGGCTACTAGTTGCTAATAGGTGGATGGAATGAAGGTTCATTTAAGAGATCCAAAGTGAAAGACTCGACTGGGAATTTACGAGATATAATCAAAGGCTCTAATTTGAAAGGGAGATATGTTTCATTTTTTAACAAGATTGACACATCAAAATAATAATGCTCATGGGACCTTTTTTCATTTTTTAAGGAGCTTGACACAAGAAAAGGAACTCTAGTCCAGGGACTTTGTTTCATTTTTTAATGAGCTTGACACAAGCAAAGGAACTCTTCTTAGACACCTTGTTTCATTTTTTAATGAGCTTGACACACGAAAAGGAAATATGCTTTGATAAATGTATCATGGCCTATAGAAGGCCATGGCTTCCAAGAGGTTCTCATTATATGGGAGAACAATGCCCCGTAAGGGATCAAAGGATCCAATGGACAGATCAAACTCCAATTCCCCCAATGAATGATTCACCATATCACCTACTAGATCTAGGTTGAGGGGACAATGAAAGGCTCAACTTCATCATTAGGTATGTGAATGGGATACGTTGCCACATAATTAACCTATGGTGGGGAAGATACCACTTGTACATTTGGAATTCTTAGGGAAGTAGGATAATTGGCGGTCAAAGCAAGACCAACAAATGAACGCTGATCGATAGCCACAATCGTTCCATCATGTGAGAAGACCTCACACAAAAGAGTGAAGAGACAAAGCTACCATGACATAAAATTTGTCATGCCCAAGGATTAAATTAAAATCCAAAGGGCCTTAGACTACCATCACATTGATATAGACATTATTTCCTCCATGGTTGAATGGTTCCTTTGTTAAAAACAAACAGATTCTAGACGGTGAACACAAGTTGCGGGGAACCCAAAACTTGCCAAGCAATCGAGGATAGAATACTGATACAAGCTCCCTCATCTATAACATTATGATGGATATTCTTATCATAAGCATTTACCATGATCTTAAAAGGCATGCAAGAAAGGATATGAGGTTCTATCAATCGACTCCAATCAAAGGCAATGGCTTGTTTCCTTGGAGGGGGTTTTGTGGGAATGAGAGAAATTCCCCCTTGTCTGGTAGAATCAGAAGAAACAAGAATAACATGAGCGATATGATCCTCACTCTCTACGGGAAAAGTACGATTGACTTAAGGTGGAATTGGGTCAATCCTTTTCTCAACCAATGGAACAAACTCGTGTGATTCAGGTTCAGAGAGAGTGGGATTGATTGGATTTGGATTCAAATCAATCACTTCATCAATCAATGTAGATTTGGGAGAAAGCTTTCGATAACCATCCAGAAGATGAGGCTGAGAAGTTGTAAGGTTTTCCAACACTTTTGAGGCTTCATGCATATAGGTACAAAGGTGAATAGGATGATTTCCTTTACATAACTTACATGGAAAATTGACTTTACCATTTTTCCGATGGACCTTACTATCAGTAGTTGAGGTTTCATCACCAACATGATCTCTAGAAGCTGATGACAAAGGCTGATGTGAGCCTGTAGAACACACTTATAATATATTGGTAATACTAGGAAAATATCTAAGAAGATGATAACCCTTACAGAACTTGCAAGGGAATTTAACTTTGCAGGGTTGATTAGAAGGTTTCTCCATACTAGTCACATTGGTAGCAATGGTTGCTTGGTTGCCCTCCTGCTTATTTTTCTTCTTCCTAATATTCCTTTCCTTCTTCTTCATATCCATCTGGTTACTAACCTAGAGGATTTTACCAGATGAAGAGTAAGAAGACTGAATAGGCGAAGAATGAAAATTGTCAACTTTAGGATCAACTTGAGGTTGATATTGTTTAGGTGGAGGAGAATTGGTTAAGAATCAGTTTGGACATGCAGAACCATAAGGTCAAAAACAACCAAATTGACAAGCTAATGGTAAATATGGGAAGGGACAACGTTTCCATATAAGGAGCACCAATATATCCAAAAGGAGGAAAAGGAACAAGATTCCCATTAGAGGGGTTTCCATGATTGGTGGACTCGGGAAAGGTTTCCATTAGTCTCAACCTAATATCTACTAAGGAGTTTTTCCATGAAGAGGATGTTATTTCAGGGTCAATTAATTGATTTTAACAATTAACAACATAAAATAAAAAAAAAAATGGTTAAACTAGGAAAAAGGTTTACCAAGCAACCGTGAACTGCAATATAGAACTTAAAGAACCAAGGACTTAACATACATGCAGGTAATCTCCCTGAATGCTTTGTTCAGTGTATCATTGGATACAAGGCGACCAACTTGGTTACCTAAGGCAAGGATAGCAACCTATGGTGGAATTCCAAAATATACTTGACGGTACGTGGAAGTGCAGTCCATAGTAGTGTGTTTTATCTGTAATCGTTTGATGAGAGTGTTCCCATTATGGTCACCAACCATTCAATCCCCAACATGGTCACCAATTTGTTATGTGGAATCTATGACTACGGATATAAGTATCTACCCTAGGCCTGTTGGATTGACCTAGAACAACATAAAGATAAAGGGACTAATGTTTTCCTTAAATTAAATAGATAATGAGATGAATCCTTCCTATAATCTGTCGTATGCTTCGCTCCTTGGCTTGTATTCTTCAATCCTAGCTATAATCACTATAATTAGAAATTTCACAATCAAACAAAAATAAGTTAAAGATCTACGACATCTATGTAGCATAATCCAATCACTTCATTCGATAGATCAACATGGTATTGAAATAAATGAAATCATAACATCATATATAGGAAAACAATCTACTCTTTGTATTAATAGAAATGGAGAGAGTTACAACCAAAAATAGGAGTTGATATTGTATAAGTGCTCCCCAAGTTGAATTTTCCTTTCCTTGCCACAAAGTTCACCTCTAATCACCCTAATGCATGGAATGCCACATTTCACATTAGCAGCATAAGCATAGAACCATTCTCGAAAAGCCGACCACAACCAACCAGGTGCTTGTGGAATGAGGTAAATATATAGGAAGGAGAGGTAGTTTATGAATTCTTGTCCATTTACTATTCTAGGCTTGAGATCCAAAAGCAATGGGAGGATGAGCTCAAGGGATAAGATGGTGATTTCTCCAAGGCAGAATCATATAGGATTCAAATGTTTATCCAAGATAAATGGTTGAAATAACCTTTGGAAGCTTCTGGAAGAGGAAGCTTCAAAAATATTTTTATTTTTTCATGAATTTCTAGAATCAGTGCACCCCCACAGTTATGCAGGGTGCATTACATAGCACCCTTAGAGAAGGAGAGACTGCACCGCAATGTAGTTGCTCAGTTATGCAAGGTGCACTGGTCCTTAAAATCACTGAAATGAATTAGTTAAGGGCATAAACTTAGTGATTAGGGAGAGTCATGCTTAGGGATTTGTGCAAGCATGATGAAAATATGTTGAAGGATGTGAATTGATCCCGTTCCAAGGCTTATTGAAGAGATGCGAAAAAATGGCCTATAACAAGTGTTTTCGATGGATAACATGACATCAATCCAACAAATAGATGGTCGACCTTCATTGGGCTTTTATGTACTAGATGGTATTCCATTTTTAGTTTTGGAAATTTGTACCAAAAATCTTGCTAATTATTGGTTCGGGAACATATTTATTACTATCTGGGTAATGTTTTGTAAAGAGGTGATGATGATATAGTTTAAGTCTTTTTTGGTTTTTGGCAGCTCCAATGTTATATTCAGATATCTAGTTAGAGTTGCACTCCCAGATTAATCTATTTTGATAATCATACTTCTTTTTTTTTTTTTCGAAGAAAAAGCGATCTTTTTATTAAGAGAATAAAAAGATACATTGCAGATGCATAGCATTCCCATTTCCAATTGCTTAACATAGCAATCAAAAGGCGAAAAAGAACCTCCAACAGACCTGGACCACATATAAGCAGGTCAGAAAAACTGTAAATCTCGGCTTTTTGATAATCATACTTGCAATGTAAATCTTCTTTTATTAATGGAAAATTTTGGTACTAGCTTAAGACAAACATATACTTTAACTAAACCTCTAACAGTATATGATATATGCTAAATAAACTATATTATATGACTGTGACTGCACATTCATTGCTAATTACTATCATTATGTTAAAACTACTTTGTTTCCAAAACATGTATAGTTTAATATAACTATGTGTAGTCCTACAAATATTTTGTTATTGAAAGCTTAAAATTTTAGTTGCACCTTTCTTCAGTACATGTCATGATTATTTTTTTTATTTCAATATTTGTTTTTGATCACTTTCATTAATTTTCTAATTCTGCTTAGTTGTGTTTTCTTTGGGCTTAGTTTATTTTCTAGTTTTTTTTAGTTGTGATACTTTTGGGCTTGATTATTTTTATTTATTATTATTATTATTTGTTTTAATATTATTAAAAAGGTGATTTAATGTTTATTTAATAAGTGATTTTAATTTAGGTGAATTTATTATAATGTTGTGTTATGTTCTTTAAGTTGTATATTAAAGTTTTAATAACAATTCATTATGAATTTAATTATTATATTATAAGGTTGGATAGAACCTTTCATGGTTCCATTTTATTATAACTATACCTCTTGTCCTCTATATATATACAATGTAGACCTACTATTAGGATCATCAAATCTTATCTTGTACAATGTATTCATAGTAATAGGGGGTTTCCTTGTCGATGTGGACTGTAGTTATTTGTTTCTTATCATTTTTAATGTGCAAGGTTCAAAACATTTGGTATCAGATCACACAAACCTAGGGTTTTGTTGCTTCAAACAATTTATAGTGGAATTTTTGCTATAATGTTTCCTCTCAGACATTCGAGATGATGAAACTTGGAGGATGTTGAGTAGACATATTGTAGAATATTTGATTAAAATATAAAAAATTGGTTATTGATAATTTCAAAAACATGCTCTAAGGAAGTTAGGGTTCCTAAATACCATTGAAATCAATTTCATATAGGTCAGTTTGGAATTTTTGCTATAATTATTTTTTGTGACATTTCAGTTGATGAAATTTGGATCATATAGGGGAAATATCTTGGAGAAAATTTGGTTAAAATTTTAGAGTTTAGTTCTCTATATTTTCTTAGATATACTCTATGAAATTTAGGGTTTGTGAAGGATCCATAAATCAATTTCAAACAATTGAGCTTGGAATTTTCACTATTTTTTTGTAATACCTCATATGTGGAATTCTCAAAGATATTAGGAGACATAAAAAAGTACTTCAAATAAAAATTTTATAATTATATTTGAAAATTGGATCCATGACAAGATATACAAGTTTTCTCTGGGGAATGGGCCAAAAATCAACAAGTTATGGGAAAGTTACTATAAATTTCACTTGACAAATCAAATTTTGACCAAACCCATGAAATTGCAAAGAAAAATATTAGCATAGTACAGACTATAATTGTATATTCAAAAGGGATCAAATGTCAAATATATATTAAATAAAAGGTCATCCATTCAAATACTCTCCAAATTATGGTTTTCAGGTACATAACTTGTAAGTGACATAACTTTTGATTAGAGGATTATATTTTTATTGGGTGACCAAATTTTGTCATAAATATGAGTATTAGTATTATTATTACTCCACATCCTCCAAATAAAGATAAAAAAACTAATACACCAATTAAACCTCCCGAAGGCTCATCCATTACATGAAGAAATAGAATATGGAAACCAATGGGTAACCAAGTTGGAATGTCATTTGTCACAATTGCAAGAATCAATTTAAAGGGAATTTGAACAAAAAAATGGATGAAAATAAGGAAGAAATGGATAATAAGATGAAACCATGGAACAAAATATTATAGAAGCCATAAAAGGGATGTTCCATAAAACTGATAATGTGTCCAAAGCAACTCATGGAATCAATGTTAATATTCAAGTTGAACAACTTGCCAATAATAGGAAATTTTCAACTAGATTTTACTCTAATTCTGGATCTACTCAGGGATGGTTTCATAAAGGAGCGAAGCTTCCCAAGGTTGAATTAATTTTGATGGAGTAAAGGTCTTTACCTAGGTTCACCAAATGAGTTAATATTATGAATTGCATAAAAATATCATGGATGAAGAGCGAAGGATTCACATAACAACTTTGAACTTTGAGATAAAACCTATCAATGTTATCAATGAGTAGTTAAAATTAAGCCCCATTATTATCATTGTATTTGTGGTTTATCTACAAAATACTTATAAGTGCAATATGGAAAATCTTGGGAACAAAACTATTTCAATTAATTGATAAGAATCAAGCAATTTGATGACATTTGTAATGCCCCACTTAAATCTTATCATTCAAATTTATTAATGTTTACATTACCTAAAAATATTGAGAAATATTGGTGAATACATCCATTTGGGAAACTATAAATTTATTTACTAATATAAAATTCATTATTTCTATTTTATTCAAATTCCAACTTTCCTTCTCAAATTGAATCTTAGGTAGGATATGGTCTCCTATCATTATATAATATATATATATATATATATATATTATATTATATATATATATATATATAATATATATATATATATATATAATATATAATATTATCACATTCCCAAATGTACTCTCACATTTACTTAGGAGAAGACATAGTCCTCTCCATTTAATTACATCTCACAATCCCAAATGTATCCTCACATTTACTTGGGAGAAGACATGGTCCTCTCCATTTAATTACATCTCACGTTTCCAAATGTACTCTCACATTTACCTGGGAGAAGACATGGTCCTCTCGATTTAATTACATCCCATTCCCAAATTTCCTCTCACATTTACTTGGGAGAAGATATGGGCCTCTCCCATTAATTTCCCAATTTTATATTCATATGAAATTTCCAAATGTACTCCCAGATTTACTTGGGAGAAGAAAAGTCAACTGTAAGGATGGATGAAATGTTAATGACATTAATTGAGGTGGTTGAGATGGAGAAGAGAGGGAGGGTATAAAAGGGAAGGAGGAAGGGAGAAAAGGGGCATGTAGGGGTCTTGCTGTGATTTTAGGATTGTTGTGATTTTGGAGATGTAAGGAACCTGTGGAGGTTTCTTGGGTTTGTTGAGAGGAGGGAAATATTGTTTATCTTGGTCTATATTATTCATTTTGGACACACTACATCTGGTTAGACTTGGGCTTGGAGGGCTAGGGAGCCTGTGGAGGTTTCCTGGGCTAGGAATTATTTCATAGTTGGTTGGGAGGTAAATCCAGTTGGGTTAGTCAAGAGGAGTGTTCAGCAGGAGCAACAATTCAAAGGCATCTCCACCAGCCACCAATATGGGTATTCCTCTATAGATTAATCATGTAAATTTATTAAAATGAAATGTTCACCATAAGTTATAAGGATTAGAATGTAAATGGTAAAAAAATTTCATTGTTTAAAAGTCTTGTAATAAAGTAAATTCTTGTCTCTTATTGCATTTAAATTCTAGAAAAATAGATCTATGAGAAGACCCTAGGATAGGGCTCTTACAACATTGAAGACTATAATTAAGAGTTTTAGGTTTTTTCCACAAGGGTGGATAACATAATTAATGAACATTTGTTAGAATATTACATGGGTGGATTAAAAGAAGACATTAACATGAGCTTTTCCTAAAACAACCAAAAAATGTTATGGAAGTTATGCAATTTCTCATCATATTTAAGCCAAGAATATCACTACACATAAGTCTTCCATGGGAGCACACAAAGGAAGCAAAGTTAATTTTGGTTTTCATAAGAAAACCCTACCTCAACCTACTAAAATATCACAGAAGGAAATGGAGGAAAGAAGAGAAAAACTACATTTCCGTGGTTGTAACAAAAAAAGGTCAAAATGTAGATTTTTACTTGTAGATTCAAACTGCTTATGTGATATGCTAAAACAAAAGACATGAATCTACTCTACTTATCAGCGAAAACAAAATTGATTGATGAAAACACTAATCAGAAAAGGAAGAATTTCAATCGCACATAACACAATATTTTTCTAGGGAAAGAAACTGCTCAGAACCCCAACAATCTATATTGCATTAACAAAAAGATCTGAGAAGAAAATACAATGCTTGTTCAACATGAACAATCTCTGCACAAGTACAATCTATTTCACTGCTTCACAAACCAGCTTAAGCCAACACTTGGCCAAACCTGTTTCCTTCCAAGCCCCTACTTCCTTGCCCAAGCCCTAAGGGAATCAACCCATATTTAACTGGGAAAATCCCTCACCACAACTATGCAATCCATCATAGGCCTTCTACTTATTACATGCACCACCTGTACAATTTGATGATTATACAACTGATAGTACACTTCCCTTTAACTCCAATTTCAACTGGGTCCTCTTCAGAACTAACATGCAACAACTATTTATAGTGAATTATCAGTTATCTGATTGATCATGACATGTGAATTAAATCTAATTTAATTCACTTGACCTATCACTAGTTCCTCTAACAGTTAGAACTAGTTTAACTAATTTTGACTCAAATAATTAAGTTAAATAAGTACAACTCAAAATAAACTGCAACTAGACCCCTAAAACCTAGGGAGAACCCTACACACCTCTATTTTGACTCTCAACTCAAATTAACTGAGTTATCTAAGTCTTGTTGACTTAGTTAACTCGTACAAGTTGTCATGTGATGTGGAATTTTTTATTAAGGGAAAATTAAATTAGAAGCCTCCTATTGTTGCCATTTTCAATATTTCTTGTGGCAAATTTCAACGCTCCCTCTCACTAAGAGATGAGTCAGTTGTATCCTAATCCGGTACCTTTGGAATGTTTTGAATGCAACAATTCTATCTGGTGTTGTTTCTATTGCAACTTCTGAAACTAAAAAAGCATCCAAACTGAATCAGTATGATGCATTTGTCACCAGAGTCTTTGACTGCTACTAGCTACTGCATTATCTATTGAAAACTCTGTGTTGCTGCTTACTCTGCACTCTGCCATTTGCACTACTACCAACTCTGCTCTGTTCTCCCTAGTATCTGACTGTTTCTAGTCTCTGCCTCTATCACTCTGACATATGACTGCATCAACCACCACTGATCAATATTGCCATTATGTACTGTGGGCTCCCATAGCAAGGTAATGATCCATGAGACAAAACATCTCAATGGACCTTGCCCAAATTTCTACACTCTTAGAATATTATTTCACATCACCCCACCTCTCACTTAGAGGTATGACTACATGTGCTCACTCTACCCACTTGGCTCGAAATTTCCCCCCACTGTAGGCCTCTGCTTGAGTGGATCACTCCACTCGGTCTCCTCTTTACTTCTCTAATTGTGGCGTCTTCACAACTTTCTGAGGTTGCATGTTGAGAGGTAATTCATGCTCCCTCTCAACCACCAAGTCTCGAACCTTTGCCTTGCTCCTCAAAGCTTTGCAATATACATCTTTGACCTCGAGAGCGTACATGTTCTTGACTCGAACACTGATTTGTTTCATATGTCTCGTGGCGATGTGTCTAAGAAAAAATTTCCATTTTCTAAATATCACATCATCTAGGCACTTTGGAAACTTAGATCAACGATGTAATTGTTTTGTTGTCACAAAATTCTCTAAAAAAAGAGTTGATTCCAAATCGATGATATTTCCCTCATCCGAAATCTGATTCGACTGATTTTTATTTATTTATTTATTTATTTTTTTTATTTGGGTATTTTTGGGTATTTGGATTTTTTGAAACAAAAAAACATGTAGCAACAATATAGATAGACTCAACTTCGATATCGTTATATTTATGAAACCAACTGATGCACATCATAATTACTAAAAAAAATCAATTGAACCAATATGAAAAAACTGCAGATTTCGAAGATGTTTAACATAGTGTCACATTTCTCAACATATTAGTTAAAAACTAAAAATATAGAATTTACCCATTAAAGAAGACAGACCAACGTAACGCACCATAAATTTTTCATATTTTTTTACAGTGTATTTTGGAAGATACATAATTTTGATTTCACTTAACCATAATGACCTTTAGAATTTTTTTGCACACATTTTATTAGAAAATTAATTAAAATTAGAAAATATCTATGAAATTCCATAAAATCTGTATCTACTGAAAATAGATTCAATTATGAAAACACTGGTATTGGTTCTGAAAGTAAATTCGCCATATTTGATGTAGTTTAACCATTACGAAGTTGGAGAAAGGGGATCATAGTTGAGTTGTTGTAGAGTTGTAGGTTTTCATTTGAATAAAGTAGATTGACCCAATAAAAAAAAAATCGGCCAAATCTTTGTTTATCACAGACGGAGGTTACAACAAAAAAAAAAAATCGGCCGAAATTTTTTAAAAGTTCGGTTGAAGACCTATGCATATTTTCCATCGGCCGCAAAATTGAAACGGTGCGACCCTCGAAAAAATTGTTTCAGCCAAACGCTATAAATAAACTTGGCCGAAACATTATTTTCGCATTCACATTCCTCATTTGGGCTGCATTTTTAAAGTACAAGTCTTTTGGGTTGAATTTTTAAAGTGATTGTTTTGGGCTGAATTTTGAAAGTAAGTGTTTTGGGTTGAATTTTGAAAGTGAGTTTTTTGGGCTAAATTTTGAAAGTAAGTCTCTTGGGCTAAATCTTAAAAGTGAGTTTTTTGGGTTGAATTTTGAAAGTGAATTTTTTGGGTTGAATTTTGAAAGTAAGTCTTTTGGGGTGAATTTTGAAAGTGAGTTTTTTAGGTTGAATTTAGAAATAGAAGTTTTTTTGCTAGATTTTAAAATTGATTATTTTGCGTTTGATTTTAAAAATCTACATAGATTAAATTATCATGGGAAATCAAAGAAATTGCAACACAAAATATGATTGAATAAGAGACATTGAGGCTCGTAGAGAATACTCGAGAAACAATTCCAAAAAAAAAAGAAGGAATAACGCTTAAATATTGAAAGGGAAAATCAAACTCAACAAGAAGTTGAAGCAAGTATGTAAATGTAAATATTATAAATGATATTTAAATTTTAATAGTGTATTGTGATTTTTTTTTATTTGATGAACTAATTTGAAAAATATTTTACAATCTAAATAAAGAGAGTTTTTCCTCATAACATTGATGATGAGATTGAAAATGTTGAAATGCAAAGTGAAAAAAATAACGAACCAATGATTAATGATGTTGTTGAAGATGTTGAAAGAGATTCAAGTGAAGAAGTTGAATAACCATTAGGTATGTTTATATATGACATGTGTGTTATTGAAATTATACATATTATTAGTTTCAATTTCATTCAGACTCTATTTTCTAATTTAATTACTTAATGTATATTTATACCCATTTACATTAAATTATCATAGTATAGATGATATCAATATCGATGATGAGATGCTAGAAATGTTGATATTGGCACATATGAAGATAAAAAAGTTGACCATGTTATAAGATATTGTGTTAAGATCATTATTGATAAGTTTTTCAAAGATGAAAATGTGATAAATCAAGCTCAAATTTTGAGAGGTCTCTTAACATCAAAAAAATTAAAAGAAGATACAACACTATTGGGTATTCGAAAATCAAAGAAAGATAAAAATATGAAGGAAAATGTAATTCAAAATATACATAGTACTCTAAAATCAATTGGAAAATCTAGAAAATGAAGTGATCTAGATGAATGTAGAGAAGTACAAATGGAAGTGGTTTCATCTAGTACTAAAGAAGATTGTTTGGTAAAATCTATGGAAAAAGCATTAGGGGTCTCATGAAAAACATTGCACAAGCATAAGAAATTTCGATTGCAAATAGATGCAAATGATGAGCTGGCTTGTTGGACAGTTAGCAACCATACAAAGATATATTTGGAGAAGATGTTAAAAATATAATATATGAATATTGGATGAAAAATTAAAGTGCTTCACCAAAAGTAAGGGATGTGATGCGGTGAAGAATAACACAAAATCGGTATGAAGAACATGCAAACAATATCTTGGACACCACTCAGATAGAGTTTTTCAATAATTTCATAGAAGAAAATCGTGGGATTAATGTCTCAATCAGTATTTTTGTGCAACGAAAACGATGGTATGTTAAACTTATCATTGTACGTGACATTTGTTGTTGTCATTATCATGTGGAATTTCAATTATATTATGACTCCTGTAATTTTGGTAAAACATTTTGGAAAAATTTACCTCCTCCATCCACTATCCATGATTTCATATCGAAAATTCTATGTGGAAGAGAAAATCATGAATTATTTTACCAAAGGAAATGTGTTGGTAGTAAAAAATGTGATCATTGTGGAAATCTAACTTTGTTTCATGACAAATATCCTATTGATAGAATGATCAATCATTGTCCAACATAAAATGAAATGGAAGAGATATGAATATATCCATACATTGATTGGTTCAAATAGTAGTACAAGTGCTAAAAGGATTGGTTTACAAAGAGAATAAATTTCTGTGATAGAGTTTTTGAAGAAGTTTGAGACAGAAATTTATAAATACACCAAGCATTCTCATAGTTCTTGATGATATGACCTACAATTCAAAAAATCCCGTGAAATTTTTCCACCAAGGACCATTTTGTCAATAGGTGGTTTTGTAGAAAATTACACATTCGTTGCATAAAATGAAATACAGAGTGAATATTATCATTCCGACCATGTCTTTATGCTTTTTCATGTTCTATACAGATATGTTGAACAAAATGTTTATCATATAGAAAACACCAGTGAAAATCGACATGTTATTAAAGAATATCACTTTTATATTAGTGATGACCATACACATGATGCACATTTTGTACAACATTGTCTTTATAATATTTATGACTCATTGAAAGGTCGTGGAATAAAACTCAATGAACATTAGATATGATCAGATGGATGCGTAGGTCAATTCAAATATTCACGATCATTCTTTTGGCTGTGCCATCTTCATATTAAAACCAACATTAAACATTGTTGGAATTTCTTTGAAACTAGTTATGGAAAAGGAGAACATGATGGTGTAGGGCCATGTATAAAACGAGCACTTTGAAGATATCAAATGGAACACTCTGCAAACCGATTTGTCTTAGTTGAACAATTTGTTCAATGATGCATTGCTACACTAGGCCATGAGACTAACCCATCAAGGGAGGCACACAAGTACATACATATATATAATTTTTATTAATTTTCTAATTTTAAGAATTTATAAATTATATAGTTTAAATGATATCACGATCTGATTAGCTTTGATATATAAATTTCATTTCAAATAACATATTTAAATTATTTTTTGAATTTACTATAGGTTTTTTAGGCATATTGGAGTCCAAGATGTAGATAGATCGATTACATATGAAACTGAAATAGTAAAAGGAAATTGAAAATTGCATTCAATTAAAACAAAGGAGTATTGAAATGCGTTTGCATTTGATAGAAGAAAATATTCTTGTTTTTGCCCTGTTTGCATAGAGGACAGACAATTCAATGATTTTTGTGAAAGCAATATGTAAAAGCTTGACAACATATAGAACTAAATACAAACGGGAAAATTCGGTTGCAAGCTTTGAAAAGATGGAATCAGAGGAGACTATAGTGTCATTTGAAGGTGATCGAGTTTCTGATATTGTTAGAGAAGGTAACATTTCAATTGCTTTCAAAGGATATATAGATATAGATATAGATATATATATATATGTGTGTGTGTGTGTGTGTGTGTGTGTTTTATGTTTTTAAAATCATTGTGTATAAGTATCTAGATAATACTATATATATATATATATATATATATATATATATATATATATATATATATATATATATATATAATAAAAATCAAGTCCATGTTGATAACTAATTTCTTGTTAATTATGATATAAATTTACACTTGTTTTATTGTGCAGGAGATGTTTTTGTTGTAGTTTCACCCATTAACAACATATAAAATGTCAAGTATTATTTGATGTGGTGTACTGAACAAAAGATGAAGTTATTGGAAGACTATGATGATAACAATTTTATATATGAAAAAGGGTCTATTATACTGAAAGGTTATTTTTTCCAAGAAACTCATCAAACTAAGAGTAATGTTTACTTTGAAGACTATCAACCCGATGCCATAAGTTATCAATATAGTCACTTGGTGTGTGTGACGCACATAAAGTTGATAGAAGTTCAATAAATAAATAAAATGAAAGTTAAAAATGGAGAATGTCAAAAGCTGACCATGAATGGATCATTGAGGATGACATTCAATTAGAATTTTTTTAATTCAACTTCACAACAATTTCTTCTACTCGTATTCATCTTTGAGAACTTATATTTCAAGTACATTATTAGCCTTTCTTTTTTTGCACTCTTAAGTTGTCCATTCTAGCTAGTAAGTTAAGTATTACAAAATTGTTTTCATTAATATGGCACAACTTTGTTGTTAATATAAGGATGTAGCATATCACAATTTTCTTGTTTGTAGTTGATTGTACAACTATCATGTTTGAATTTTGCATTTTTATTTTTTTATGGACCATCATTTTAACTTTTCAAATATTTGTATTTCTATCTTAGTACCATGTTTTGTAAAACACTTTTATAGTATGTTTGCATGAACAAATTTATATTAAAAGTTAATCATCAATCAACATCCATAGTAACCTTTATATACATGAATGCAAAATGTATACCATATTTTATAAATAAATTTTAAGTTATGATTGTTTTAGATATATACAATATTATAAGATTCATTCAAATGCAAAATGTACCATGTTTTGTAATTTGCAATTTTACTAAATTCATTAAATAACTTGACAAAACATCTTTAAACAAAACCTAATAATCATCTACTAACATTATAAGAATGATTTTGCAAAATGTACCAACTAAATGCAAGTTTACTTTCATTGCTACATATTCATGAACGCAAATACATGTAAAACTTTTTTAAGCATCAAACCACGCATCATGCAAATTGTAGCATGTTTTATAATGAAATTTTATAGTATGTTTACATGAACAATTTTATATTAAAAGTTAATTATCAACCAACATCCATAGTAGCCATTCTATACATGCAAAATGTGTACCATATTTTATAATGCAATTTTAAGTTATGATTGTTTTAGACATCTACATCAAATTATAAGATTCATCCAAATACAGAATGTACCATGTTTTGCAATTTCCAATTTTACTAGATTCATTTTAAATAAATTGACAAAACAACTTTAAACAAAACCTAAAAATCATCTATTAATATTATAAGAATAATCATGCAAAATGTACCAATTAAATGCAAATTTAATTTCATTATTACATATTCATGAACTTAAATATGTAAAACCTTTAAGCATCATGCAAATCGTACCATGTTTTATAATGAAATTTTATAAAATGTTTGCATGAACAACTTTATATTAGAAGTTAACTATCAACCGACATCCATAGTAGCCATTCTATACATGAAATCAAAATGTATACCATATTGTATAATGCAATTTTAAGCTATGATTGTTTTAGACATCTACACCAACTTATAAGATTAATTCAAATGAAAAATGTGCCATGTTTTGTAATTTGCAATTTTACTAGATTCATTTTAAATAACTTGACAAAGAAACTTTAAAAGAAACATAAGAATCATCTGCTAACATTATAAGAATGATCATGCAAAATGTACCAACTAAATGCAAATTTGATTTCATTGCTACATATTCATGAACTTAAATATGTAAAACCCTTAAGCATCAAACCATGCATCATGCAAATTGTACCATGTTTTCTAATGCAATTTTATAAAATGTTTTCATGAACAACTTTATATTAAAAGTTAACTATCAATCGACATCCATAGTAGTCATTCTAAACATGAATGCAAAATGTATGTACCATATTTTATAATGCAATTTTAAGTTATGATTGTTTTAGACATCTACACCAAATTATAAGATTCATTCAAATGCAAAATGTACCATGTTTTGTAATTTATAATTTAAACTAGATTCATTTTAAATAACTTGACAAAACAACTTTAAATGAAACCTAAGAATCATCTACTAACATTATGAGAATGTTCATGCAAAATGTACATAAACTCCAAAATTAGCATGTATTAAATCAAAATAAACAGTTCCGTTTAAAATATGTCCAAAATTTATATCATTATAAAAGTAAATATATATAATAAAAAATTGTCAAATAAAAATATGCATCAAAGAGATCAATTCATAATAACTAGTTTTACTTTAAATATGTCCAAAATTTATGTCATGGTAAAAGTAAATATAATATAAAAAGATTGTCAAATAAAAAGTTGCATCAAAGAGAATCTCGCTAAAATATATGATCTATCAACATCCCCATGCTCTCATCAAAATCATGGGTGCCCTGCACAACATGTGTAATTACATATATACATAATATTTTGTACTTTAAAATTAAATTTTAATGTTTTAAAATTAAATGAGAATGTAAGATCATCAAAACAAAATTATAAAAACTTTCCACTTCCATGCAATAACTCATGGTGTTCCCCTCCATTGTGCCCTTGTGGTTTTCGCCATGCATTGTTCCCTCATGGATAATTTGTACAATACATGTACATGTATATATATTCAAAAAATTAAAATTGCACATGAAAATGCATAAACTCGCAATATTAAAAAATCAAGTATTAACTTCTTCAAATTGTCTAAACGATTCAACCCATGTAACCGACTCAAGTTTCAAATTCCATGCAATACCTCATGGTTTTCCCCCTGCATTTCTCCCTCATGGATGCCTTGTACAATACATGTACATGTATATATTAAAATTTTAAACTTGCACATGAAAATGCATAAAATCGCAATATTAAAAAAATTGTTAAACAACTTTTTCAAATTGTTTGGATGATCCCATCCCCATTGCTGAGCCCATTGCTAAACTCTCTGGAGAACGGAAGCTGTCTCCACAAACCTAAAATTCGAAAATTTTAAAACTCTAAGATAGAGATCTCATTTTTGAATGAAACTTGCTTCAATTTATAACAAAACAAAAGTGAAATATTCAATACTTGTGACAAGCGAATATTTGATACATCTCCTAATAGGGAGGAAGAGGGTGGCACTATGTCGAAACGTTAGAAGGAATCAAAATCTGTTAACATTTAATTATATATGTACTTATTTCTTTTAAAAATATGTCCTCACTATACCGATATAATGAAGGTATAATAATAGTATCAACATGAAATCTTCAAAAAAAACCTAACGTCTCTTGACATATCTTGATTGGAACCTAAACCTGGAACTGTGATATTATGAAAATTTTCATTCAACAATCGAGTTAACTATAAATGGTGAACATATGATGAATTTGTGTTAGATTATATCTGTAAAAATTAATAAAATGTATATGAATCAACATTAACACATACATTACATTACATTAAAATATTCACCCTAACCATTAACACATACCGATCCCACACCCTCTTCCTCATGAAAAATCAGGTCTTGCCAACCATGACGACAACCCTTTACATATGCTTTAAGTTCCTCAATATTCATATTATCTATCTCCTCATCTTTTTTATATACAAAATTAGAATGTGCATTAACTTGTGTTATTTGTCGATTTACACTGACATCAATTCCAGTCCCTTTCTTCTCGACCATTTTGAGAAGTGGCATCCATCTCCGACTACAAAGTTACTGGATAAGAAGGTTGATGTACCAAATGTGGAAGAAGGTGATGCAAATCAGTATCCCATAAGCACCCTTACGTTCATATAGCCAACCTCTCCCAGTAACATAAAATTTAGATGGAAGGTCATTGTAATCAGGTCTCATACCCAAAAATAATTTTGTATGAAATAATTTTGCAAAATAAATTGTAACCTTGTCATTCCATGGAATCTTTCCATATGCTACAAGGAACATATCATAGTAACAAATGGTTGACTATATCAGGGTGCTTGAAATATTGCACCTTGAGAATCTTTCTTTTCGACCCTTCTTTGGAATTAAACATAGATTTTGCATTTGCTTTTATAACCCTTTTACTTACCTCAACCCATTTATCAAAACCCATTATTACTACTTTTCTACGCCTCATCATATCTATAAATCAATTAGTGGTTGGCCCAATATTTTTGTAAATATCAAGAAATGAGTTGAGAGAGTGCACAACCATTTCTAAGCTTTATTGACTCTCTACAAGGAGATCTGTGACTCCCAAGATCTTTCCTCAATTTTGAATAATGACCTATGCACCTCTGCAATGTACATTGTTGGAGGTTTGTTTTCCCAAGGAAGCTCATCAGGAATATCAGATGGATAGGTGGTAGTTGGTGTATGGTCTTCATCTTGAATTTCCCTACTTCACTTACATTTACTTTGAGCAACATTTTCACCCCTGCATCAAGATAATTACATAAATATAAAAACATGTGAACAAATGTATTCATATACATGCAAGATGGACATGTACACATATTTATACATACAATTCATTTACATGTACAAGTTTGTTTTAACATTATTTATTTTTATTTTTTTTCATTATAATATATATTATATATATATATATATAAATATATATAAATATATATAATATATATATATATTATATATATTATATATATATATAGATATATATATAATTTACCAAAATGATAAGGATCATGATGATACGATTGAGATTGATGACCATCCGGATATGTTTGAGCACCATCATGACCACTCAGAGATGGTTGAGCA
Organism: Pinus taeda; assembly: GCA_000404065.3. NCBI lineage: Eukaryota > Viridiplantae > Streptophyta > Pinopsida > Pinales > Pinaceae > Pinus > Pinus taeda. Next base: position 36,063 of record APFE030495912.1, on the reverse strand, counting down.
CCATGACGCCCATGTACATGAGTTGATTGAGCTTGTTGACCACCGGGAGAATGTTGACCACTCTCAAGCAACGACATAGTGAGAGAAGCTTCTAAAATAAAATAGAAAATCAATTCAGTATATATGTATGCACATAGTATTCTATCTATTTATCATTTAACTAAATTCACATAAACATATATAAACCATACCACGATGATGTGAATGATGGCCCTCCATTGATTGAATAGATACTCTCTTTGACCTAGTTTGAGATGCTCCTAAAAAATGAAATTTATTATAGATTAATAAAGCTAAATTGAAAAATAATCAATTTGATATGTATGTACATATGATTATATTCAAATATTATTTAAAAACTTGCACATAAACATATATATACCACGATAATAATGTAATGAATGATGGACCTCCCCTGATTCATTTGATAATCTCCTTGATCTATGACCTCCCCCTCTAGTGGATGCATGAGACTCAATTGATGCTCGCCTCAAAGAATCAAGTGGAAAATGCTCATCCATGAGATGGATATCTATATATGTATATAGATATATGATCTTGAGAAAGTTACCTTATGCATTTGCAAATCTTTAAAATTGCTATTTAAAAATATCAAGAATTCAGAAAATTATATATAGATATATGATACTTAAAAATATATGTCATGCATTTACAAATCTTTAAAATTGCTATTTAAAAAGATCAAGATTCAGAAAATTGATGTAACCCTTGAAGTTACCTCATGCATTTAAAAATCTTAAAATTGTTATTTAAAAATATCAAGAATTTAGAAAATTGATGTAAATATCTGAGGGTTTCTCCAAAATTATTTGGTGTAAATTATTCATTTGAAATATACTCAAGACTAAAAACACAAATGTTGAAGTGCACATTTTGAAAATTGAATACAAAAAATTCTAAAACATGTCAAGTTCACCAAGTTGTGCTTACATAGTAGGGACACACTTAGTATAGAATTGAAAAAAACACATGGGGATTAAAAACAACACATTTATAACTAAAAAACCCACACATATCAAAGATATCTTACAATTTCCATCAATAAATTTTGATGGAGAGTTTCTTAACACCAATTCATCTTTCACACAAAAATCTTGAATTGGCATTACCCCATACAATAGATTAATAAACATCCTATTAACATTTGTACAATGTCTTATGCTAAATGATTGAATTTGACTAACAATATTTTTTTCTTCTCCATGCATTTGTTTTAACCTCTCCCTTTTAACTTGGTACACACCTTTCATTTGGTTGCACAAAAGTTCAGAATTGGTGAAGACTACAAATCCATTGGATCCATACTCCCTAGTTGTTCCTAAGCCTTCTATCAATGCAATATAATATGCTTCATTATTTGTTGTTATTCCAGGTACATTCCTTTTCCTTTGGAGGACTTGTTCATCGCAATATTGCATAGCACATAAGTAATCATTGCTTGCCTTGGATTGGGATAAAAAGAAACTTCTATGTATAATGTTCATTTTTCAACCATGTTTAATGGGTTTTTTAATCCCTGTAAAAAACAAATTCAATAAAATGAATTTAATGTATTTATTTATTACAAATTCCTTAGTTTATGGGAGAATGATAATAAATAAATACCTGTTATGATTGAATAATGGAATACTACAAGGATTTAGCCTAGTTTCAGGATCATCTTCTATGTTCTCCTTCGCAATGTATACATGCGATTGATAGTCTCATCAAGAAATTATAAATGATGATGTTAGGAATTTATTGATTTTAGGAACCGGGTCTATATAAAATCATTGATTAAATGCATATGTGATAAAATATTTACACCAAGGGTTCATGCAAACTTGTTATCATTTCCATTCCTCCCTTTGGTTACTTTGCATAAGTTGATGGCAAAAACTTGCACTGACGAATATAATGATGTTTTTTGTTTATTTCAATTAGAAGATTGTATTCTTATTATGAAGGATTATTCCCACACTTCCTGACCTTATAATGAATTTATTGTCATATATGAGAAGTTGTTTGACATCATATATCATCCCATTGCATATGGTAATATTCTGCATTTCAAGTTGTTTTCCTTTCCCTTTCTCTTTAGTAATTTTAATCATAAACTTATTTTGCAAAGTTTTTTCAATCTCTCCTTCCACTTTAAATAGAAACAAAATGTATATCTAAAAAATTCCCAAGGATATTCATACTCATCTCAAATAATTCTTAAGACTATCCTTGACTTAATGATGAGAAACACACAGACAAATGATGAGCAATGTTCAAGATAAGCCACACAACCCATTTTTATCCTTTTCTTTCCCCAATCATTGTAAGATGGAGCAGAAATAATGTTTGGATAATGGTCACTACGAGTGTTACTCCTTTTTGGTGGATCAAGTCGAGTTGGAAGAAAGGATGGAGGACTGTCGGGTTCTATTCATGCTAATGCTAGCATTTGTTGTAAACATGGCTACAAATTCTGAAGGTGGCCAACAAACCCAACTCCTCCTATTGTGTTGTTTCCATGTTATGGCCTGAACAGATATATAGTGCATTTTTCTTTTATAGTTTCGTTATGTAATTCAACCAATTTAGAGGAATTCGGCCTACAATAGTTGTTGTGAACGTTTAAGACTTGTACATGTTTGTGTTGGGATTTTTACAAATTAGTGATCATAGGTGTGTTTGCAAGTGTTTCTCTTTATGCTCGCATAAGAAACTTGCATGACCGGGGAATGTGCATCAGCGATGGATTCATCTTTGGCGAATCCTTGCATAGTTACCAAGTTCGAATTTGCATTTGGATTCAAATTTGATACGACAAAAATTTGGTGAATTTTTTTAATTCGATAAAAAAGTCGATAGTATACCTCTTAAGCATACTTCTTTCTTGTAAAAACAATGTTTTCTGTTCATTTTTTTCTTATTCATTTAGAAATTTAAAGAATTCTAATAATTTTAATCAGTATAAATAGTTTTAACATTAAATTCACAAAGGAAAACCACACCTTTCCTCTAAATTTTTCCTGCTTTTGAAAACTCAAAACTTCAATATAAAATCCCTTCTTAATTTATTTTTTGATTAATACATACTTTAAAAAACTAAATATTAGAAACTTATTTATGTAAAATTCTAAGGTAATATAAACATATTTAAATTAATTTTATAGAAATTTCTAACCTTCATAGTTCATGCTCAAATCCTTTCATTTCTCATTTTTTGAGCCTTCTCAACCTTTCAATGCAACTGAAATTGAAAAATTGAAAATTTCCTTAGTGAAATTCATTCTTTTCTCATTTTTTGAGGCTTATCAACCTAATTGAAATGGAAAATAGAACTTTTCCCTATTTCTCAACTTGTAGAAGCTTTGATTTCTCCAAGTGTTTTGTAAGCCCTATTAATCTATACCTACATGCATTAGTGTGGTAGCACATATAATCATGTACCATGTATCCTCTTTATGTATAAGAGGGTGTTGCATCGAGTTGTGGAATTAACCACTAGGTAGGTAATAGGGTGGAAAGTGTATTCGTATACTAGCTTGATGTGGAATCAAAGAAGTTGAGTTTTTGATTAAGGGGGGAATGTGAGATGAAGTAATCTCATTATATGAGATGATTAGGATCTGGTTATGATCAATATGTAGTTTAAAATGCTGATGTACCATGTAGGTGAAGAAGATTCTAAAGAACAGGAAGTACAACGAATAAAACCCATGAATATTGGCGTATGGATTTTATTTTATATGGACATCAATGATCATGTGTTTGCAAGAAGAAGTATAAAGTTTGTGCAATAATCAATTTTATATATGTATGAAAAGGAAGTAGAAGAAAGTTTGAGCATGAAGCCCATAATGTAGAAAACCTAAATGTATAATGAAAAGTTGAAAGAAATATGTGTGGAAGTCTTGTGGTGGCAATGGAAGTGTGGTAATGATTGAGAAAAAGAGAGATAGGAGATCCACTCCCTACAGTGCTAGAATTAAAACAATAAATTCCTATCCCTCTTGCACATGGGCTCCTTCTCCTCATAGATTCTACTCTCAACTTGTGACCTCCTTAGCTTTCCTTATCTTAAGTTGTTAACATACAAAAATTTTGATGAGTGGACCTGTGCCTTTTTCATGGTTTCTCTATAGACTGAGAAATTCATCAATCCAATTACCTCCTTGGAGAAGGTATCACAACCTATAAACAAGCAATTGCAATGAATACTTCTTCAGTAAAATGTCATGGAGATTTCAAACTTCATCTCTACATATTGGGGTTTCAATATACATGTAAAATCTTTGAAATCATAAATGACATCATCTCATTTAGACTTGAGACCTACTTTTTATCTATAAATAACTCTCAAGTATCAATGACAACTAGCAATCTAGTGCCCACAATTATCTCTTATCAATGCTAATAAAAAATCTAGTGTAAGATTTGCGGTCAACAGAACCCATTTGATGTGATGTTTTCGGTAAGAAAGAAACCACTTTAGGTGTGATAGTTCAGGGTCATCCACTAAAGAAACCACAAGTATAATACTAGAGTGTGGTTAAGGGTAAGCTAAGGAAATCCCAGGATAATGATGATGCATGAAGAGCTAAAGGTACATATATGAAGACATTTGATGAAACAATTATTGAATGAACCATGTACATGAAGGAAATCCTACTAAAATAATGATTTCAATGGTTGATTACTTGTGCATTGTGGTGGATGGTTGTTCCTTTTATGGAAATCAACATATCATAGAAGTATGATAAAAATGCCAGGTTGGATCGGAGGTTCCATTGTTGTTGGTGGTGAGGTTGTCATAGGATAATAGCCAAGAAGAATAAACAAAAATATGTTTAGAGATGGCCTATAACAACTAAAAAAAAGGGGAAAAAGTGGAAAATAAGATTTAGCTTTCATCCCATGGATTACTATTACAGTGTCGTATTAATCTTGCAATGGACTTTCATGGATCCGTGCTTCGCAATGACCACAAATTTGTTCATTTTTCAACTATATTCAACATAGAATTAGAGATTCAACTTTCAAATTACTACAAATTTGACAAGTGCTTGGGCTATTGTCATACTTTTAGTGTAAGAAATAAATAAGCTATAATACTATTTCCACTCTTACCAAACACGCATTTTTTATTATTTTGAGCCAATTTTTAATAGAGGGATTTGAAGAAGCTTGGACATCGCTTTTCCAAAGACTTCGAGGGATTGCATGAAATTCAACAACAAGAGCCATGTGTTCATCCGAGCATCACACCAAAACAAGCCCATGTTGTGTGCTTACAAAGGCATGCATGCATAAATCATGTGTCCAAGCTAACACTACACCAAATGTCTAGATAAATAAGGTATCAACACATGCATACTTTGTGCACAATGCATCATCATCAATATAGGAGAATTCAATTCTATTTGAAGATAAAGTGGACAACAAGCTATATTAAATGTTAAGAAATTTCAAACAATCTTATCATTAGTTATTTTAGGTAATTTGTTCCAAAAATAAAGACAGGACTTGAATGTTTGACCAAATTAAAGAATGCAGTTGAAGAAATTTTAGGGGCAGGGGATATTTTTTATTTTTGCAGGAAAAGGAATGACTTCCTCGATAAATGATACCACCAACCTATTCCTTTGTAAATTCTTGAGATCAAGGTAATTTCCTTATATATTAACCTCTCCTCACAAGAGAGTTTTGTTTTCATTTTTTTTTAAATCAAGTTTCCTCGATTTCTCCCTTTTTTACAAATTATTGTAAGTTGCAGGTCATATTTGCATGAGTTGAATACAAATAAAATAAAGTTTACATTACAATGAGTTTTATCATCTCTATCTTGTATGGAGTATTTATGTAAGTAGAGAGTTCCAGATTTAATAATTTGGTTCCATTTTAGCGTTATTTTATATTCCTTCATGATATACATGTTTATCGACTTCGAGTGTATTTTATAGGTATCATTTCAAAGTCACTACTAAAACCCACTAAGGTTAGACTTTTAACAATTGCTTCACAAATCAACATACCTGGTCCAGATGAGGAGGTTGAGGAAGCTGACATAATTCCTCCAGTGATGACGAGGTGCAAGCAACCCTAGCACCGACCAACCAACCTTAGGCAAAAATCCTACAAAAACTCCTCTAGCGTTAACCAACCCTGCAAAAAAACCAATAAAAAAATTTAAAAACCGCAAAAACCATAAAAAAAAATCTAGAATAAACACAAATCATGCACATACGCGATCGTTTCCTCCAGCACACTAACAGACAAGCTGAAATAGCAGCGACACAATAACAATAACACACTAACAACTCAAAATATTTTGCAACGACATCAAGGCCCTCATATATACAGACGTTTTTTGGCCAAAACACTAGTTCGGCTGAATCTATAGTTCAACTGAACTATTTTATCGCTGATTTTTTAACCTCAAGAAAATAATATGTTTAACGGTTAGCGTTAATATAAACTACCAATTATTTGGTCAAATGTTAGTGTAATAGTTCAGCTGAATAAATATAGAAAATTCGGTCGAAGAAAAATTTGCTTCAGCTGGAAAATTGAGATTGTGAATTTTTTAGGGGAATTTCTCACAAAAGTGTAACTTGGTTTCATGTTTTCACGCATGAAAACATGAAACCAAGTTTACACTTTTGTGAGAAATTCCCCTGAAAAATTCACAATCTCAATTTTCCAGCTGAAGCAAAATTTTCTTTGGCCGAATTTCTATATTATTCGGCTAAACTATTATTTCTTGGTTCTATATTGTCAACATGAAACCCTAGGTGACATTGTGTCATGCTAGGTATGTTATGAACTAGGTAGGGCCGCATTTCATAACATACCTAGCATGACACAATGTCACCTAGGGTTTCATGTTGACAATATGGCACTAGGAAAACACCACACGAAGGCACCTCATAGGAACCATGTGGGTGTCATGTGGAATGATAAGGTAGATTTGTTGAGGTTTAATTACGACCCCTTAAGGAAATATTCAAATTCTCACAACTTTCGACTCCATAACCCAAATAAAGTAAAATGTTATATCACTCGAATTGTTGTGAGAGATTATTTCAGTGGTGATGTCCCTTTCTAGATTCAAGAAGTTTTAAAAAAATGTGATTTTTTCTTTCTTTTTAGACCCATCCTCATAACTGAACATTGGGAATCAGGTCAACCTATTAACCACCTCCGCTTTCAAGTTAGGTAAGGGAGTGTGATAGAGATAGTATAAATTCCATCATACTTACTCATATTTGTTAATGAGGAACAAAATCATAGTTTAACAGAGAAAGTTAGTGAGGAATAACTCAATCATGTGGTGCACTCATTCAACATGATAAAATTTCTAGACCTAATAGATGGTCTATTGACTTTTTGTTTGATTTTTGTAAGATGTAGGATTAGATTGTTAAAAGTGGTAGAAGAATTTAAAAAAAATGGAAGTATCCTGGGGGGCTTCAAGGCTACTTTCCTGGTTTTCTTTCTTAAAAATATAACCACACATCCTTTGAGGATTTTAGGTCTATATCATTGTCTAAATAATTGTAAAATATTAATATTAAAGTGATTGTGATGGGCCTTAAGCCAACACTATTTGATGTAATTTATAAATAAATTTAGTTTTCGAAGTGGAAGACAATAATGTAATGCATTGGCTTAGTCTATGAGGCCTTGCACAAAAGTTAAGACCAAGAAATACCATACCTTCATCATCAAAGTATATCTGTCCAAAGCTTGGGAAGCAAATTGATATATTTACAATTTATGTCCATTCACGTTGGGTTCACGATTCCTTTTATACAAGGGATAGAAGCATGTCTAAGATTTGTCACTTATTTGTTTATGGTTAAAGAGTTGGCCTCAAAATGCATCAATTCATCAATATCTTTCAGACAAGGTATTCCCTTTCTACCCTATTATTTACCCTAGTGGAAAAGGGGTTAAGTATGTACACCACTCATTTAATAAGTACAAGTACAAAAGAAGGGATTCAAATTTCCAAGGATTTGAACTAGACTCGTGTATAACTCATTAATGATGTAATATGTTTTGGAAATTGACCTTGTCTCCTAAAGTGTTAGAGTTTTCAATATGCATGGTGATAAATGCACAAAAATACTTTATTTCTTAAAATATATGGTACCATAGCATGAACAAGTTCAAACTAATACTTCTCTATAACATTATCCCTTTAAAAAATGTTCTAAAATACTCAAAGTTTGATATGAAGGAAAATGATTTTGGTTTTAAGGATCGGGCATGATTTTACCCAAAGGTTGAAGAAAGAGAAAAAACATGGTGCAATAAGTGGCTATCTTTGGAAGGTAGATTAACCTTTGGTCAAATTAGTTTTGGAAGCAATTCCAATAAATTAGATATCCATGGTCTTCATTCCAAATTTGATTATAAACATGATAAGGAAGAATTTCATCAACTTTCTTTGCAAAGGAAGGAGGATAAAGATCTCTTTTTAGTATAATGGAAAATAATACCAAAGATGAGGACATTAGAGCTTGTGGACTCAAATAACCTTAGCTATTTGGAATGCATTTGTCTAGAAAATGAATACAGGGATTAATTCTAGGGGAAAAAGTAACTTAAATGGATCCAAATTTTGGAAATATCTAGTAATTTCCTTTTCATTGATAGGAATATTTCCTTGTTGAAAGATAGGGAATGGGAAAAGAGAGTGAGGTTGGTATTGGAAAAATTGGCAAAGGTAAAAAATGTTAAAAAACTCATTGAATATCTTAGGATAATATTAGAACAAATGGTTACTTTACACCCCCCACAGAGGGTGATCAACCATGGGAATCACATTTCTATCTTGAGACGAGTGTTGAAAGTTTAATAAAGAGTGGCAATACAATCCCCATTTGTTATGTTGCGTGCATGAATGTGCCAATTCATTTGGAGGTGTTTAAGCATGGATAGTGGGAGGTTTCTAGAATAATGGATGTTGATGCGTGGGAGATATGGGAAGGGAATTTTATCATACATCTCTCCTTGAAGTCAGTTTCAAACATAATTATGGACAATTTTGTGATGATTGTGCCATATCATGACATAGGTTGATTAAGGAGAACTTAATTTGGGGTAATCGATATAATTTGGTATCTAGTTCATTAGTTTCCAAAGTATATGCGTTTTTAATGCAACTTTTCTTTAGCTTATAATTTGTTAAGTGAAATTCCTCTCTGGTTATACTAATGCTTTTGGATGTATTTCCTATACAATGGGTTTTGACTATCCAAGAGTGTCAGGATTCCAACTTAATGCAAAACTCCACATAGCAATGACCCTGCTCTCAGGCTTAGTCATGGCTCTCAACTAGAAGGTGGAAATTATCTTGGTCACTTTCTTTGGCATAAGGACTGTAGGAAAAATGGGTACAAGGTTCAGTTTAGAAGTAGCTTCTTATTTAATGGTCTTCCAATTTCAAGTTTATATATTACCATATTATGCATGATGCTCCATTAAGTACACAAGTGCACATGATTTTTTTCTAAGTGTCTCCCCTGTGAAGAAGTTAAAGTAGTGAGGAATAACTTCTTATAGAGATTACTATACAATAACCCTAGAAATATCATGTTTCATATTAAAACAACTTGACTCTAGTCAAATATATCACACCAGTAACTTGATATAACTAAGAAGAGATTGATTTTGAGTTTTTCTACTAGGTTAGCCACCATGCTACATTTAATGGTGTGAATGAAAATGATAGAACAAGGTTCCCTTGGAAGTGATATTCAAGCTGGCATAGTGGCTACATTGTGTCATACTTTAATTTCTTCAATTTTGGTAGAAATAAGGAACTATCATATCAATAATTTCTTACTAGGTGGGTGACAATAGAAGATGACAGGAAATGTTCTAGTCAACGTAACAATGTTGGTATGTTTTATGTATAAAATAATATTATTTGGCATCATGTTGCCAAGGATAATTTCTAAGTAGTATTTTTCAGCTTAATATAGCATCTCGTAGCAGGTGACATTGTTGGATAACATGTTTGCAAAGTCATTGGATTAGTGGAATTTTTAGGTCTAAAATGGGCCTCCTAAGGAAAATAATAAAATAAGAGTTATGTTGTGTGACGATCATGAGGCAGGGAACCTAACACATGCTCGCACTACATAAAAACTTAGGGGGAATGGCAGGGTGGAGACCATTCCTAGACCTCACCTCAAGCCAAATTCAATGTATCCAAACCATGAGTTCTCTATTGAGGATGGAGCATTTACACCGAGTGCATGACATGGACTCTGGCATAATTGAATCAAACATTCCTTTGGGTGGTATTCCAGTGCTAAGAGAAAGTTGTTATTGGTGGTATGAAGTTGTTGTGGGACACAAAGGGATTTAGAGAACTAGAGGGAATTACATCATTCTGATAATCGTGGTGAGAAACAAAGCCTAATTTAGACAGTGTGACAGGGGACGAGGTCATCAACCTCTTCCCCCTGGCATGCTCAGGGGGAGGAGCAATTTAATGAGCATACTCTATTACATTTATATGTTTGTGGCTACCATGGAGGCCAAGGTGCATAATAACACTAGAAATGTTCTCTGGGCTATCAAGAATCCATTAGCCAGGCATCTTAGGGACTAGGAGGAAAATAGAGATAATTTTGAAAGTAGGATGACAGAATAAAATGACTTTTTGGTGCATACACAAAAGATGCTTAGTAACTTGGCTAGGGTGATGAGGATCCCCTTTCTTCCTCCTCCAACATCATCTAATTTGCATGACATGTTTGAAGCAAAGGGATTTTTCCCACTAGGGACATAGACCCGATCTGTGTGGTCACTCAAAATTGTAGGCAAAGAAGGTAAAGGTGGCGACCAACCGCAACTCTCAAGAACTGGTGGAACAACCACCGAACATGGCCAGATATTGTCAAGGGAATTTCAAATGGTGAAACCTCTGATGAGACTCATCACTGGGTAAATATATGGACCTTAATAAACCTCCAAAGCTTACTAAAATCAACTATTCTCATTATTCCTTACATGTTTTAATTATATTTTTCTTAATGAGATGAGTAAAAGTAAGAAGTTATGTCTAGTGGTCTAATGTGCATTGGTTGCAAGTTTTTGTGAGCAAATTATGGAAAATTATGGCTAATTAAGGTGCAGGAACTCGAATGAGACAAGAGGAGAGATTATAGGAGATGGATCTTCCTCATTAAGTCCTCACTCATTCGAAGATCCCTCAATCAAATCCCACCAGCTCGGAGTTGCAGGCAACCGAGTCATGAGGATCATTGGCAGCCAAGCTAGTGATAGTTAAAAACCAGTTTATCTTGAGATTGGGAGCCAAGCCTCCCTAGGTTTGAGGAAGTTGTTGGAAACTTTAGTTGTATAAATAAAGAGGCCTAGAGCCTCATTAGGATGCGGATTTTTTATGCAAGATAACTAAGCACTTTCGAGTTGAAGGATTGTGGCAAAACACTGTTATGTATTCTTTCGATATGTTAATGAAAATGAGCATTTCCTTGATCCAACACTAATTTGACTTAGAGAGTTAAAGGTCTTGGGTTAGGGACCAACCCTAGCAGCAGAGGTTCCTCTTACTGTACTTGTATGCTTAGGTCGTTTCATAGATTACTTGTTGAATTGATTTTGGCATTGTTTCATTGCAACTATTGGTGAATTTGATTAGTTTGCTTTCATTTGTGCATATCTTTAGCAGTATCTTTAGAGAGATAAAGGAATACCAAAAAGGCTAATAATAAGTGGATCTTGCCTCACTCCTCCCTTTAGGTACCATGGTTTGAGGAAAAACTCCCATTCAGCCCCAAAAAGACAGAATTCTGATTTCTTATGAAATTTAGGGTTTCCTACTAATTAGGCTAGCATCTTTTAGTTTTCAAGGATAGGCTGCAGCTGTTATTTCTGATATCTCTAGCTTTGTATGAGATTTCATGGTGTTTCACAATAGTCTGCAAGCATTTCCATGCATGAAATAGGCAAATGAAAGATGAAATTTTGTTTTCTTATGTTGCTAGAAATCTTTCTTGTTTTGACATGACCTATGGGTAAGTGTCAGTGATGTGTGTATTGTAGGAGTTTCAATAGTGCAGGAAGACCTCATATCATTAGCCCCAACCTAACCTCACCCATCCATGATCGCCAAGAGCCACTAATTCCATTAACCTAGTTATAATTTCATAAGAACAACTTGCCATGCTTGTTGAGCGAATCCAACCATCATACAAACTTGGGTTTGAGTTATTAGGAAGTCCTAGCCACTTCCTTGATTTATTCCTTCCATCACTCACCTTCCCTAATCCTTATACCACTGTCCAAATCACTCCTTATGCTTTCGGCATGTTCCTGTAGGAATACAGTGGATCTTGTAGGTGAATTAGGAAATCCTATAAGACGACCTGTAGTGGCCTATTTTGAGGCTGATTTGTGAGAAATGCATCATGAAATATAGAGAAGGCCCCTGCTTGCATCTTAATTCATATGACCCTTCACAACCATCTCTCTCCACACCTAACCCACCTACCATACAAGCAAGAAAAATTAGCATTCATGTTTTCACAAAAGGGCCAAAAAGAAAAAGGTTGTTATGTTCATTAATATTCACAGCAGTAAAGTATTTGATTAAATCAGATTTCATGCTTAGGTTAGTTAGGGTTTCACATGTGTTAGCTTAGAATTATTTTGAAGAAAGATCTCTTAACAAATAGCTAGATGAGTGGTGTGTTTTAAGCATTTATTTCAGTATTTCATTGCTGCAGTAGATAATATTTCAATTCTCTCATTAGGGTAAAATTCCCTTTTTCCATTGGTAATCAAACTTCTTCTAAATCAATAGAAGGGTGGTTTGAGAAAACCTAGTGGTATATCGCCTAGCTTAGTAGTGACAAAGGAGTGGACCCATTGTATCTATTTATGTATACATCACTGCCACCTCCAAGTTTGTACGAACCCTGGGTTGATGAAGTAAAGTTGGTAGCCCCAGGAGTTTCAACATTCTTGCTGCAATACTGGCGCTCATCATTTTTTGGCATCATTGTCAGGGAGATGTCTGAGTAAATGTAATTTCTACTTTATTTCTTCCATTTCTTATCTCTTTCATTTTGCTATTAGCTTCATTTCTTTCAAAGTTAGTTGTAAGTTGGTTTTCTTTCCATTTTGCAAGTGACTTCATTTAGCAGATAGTTTCAATTCAGTTTGTATTTTCCATTCTGCAATTAGTATTAAAGCTTGAAAAACAAAACAAAACAAAAGAACTTCTTTCATGCCTTGTAGGAATAGGGATAACTTAGGAAAATTTCTACCAATTACCCTCACCACTTCAAACATCCAACCTTCCCTCTTCTTTGGTGGCTATGAATTAGAGGACCCCTTAGGCAAACAACCAAGGATGTTTGAAGAGCCTATAGGGGAATAAGAAGAAGAAGAACCCATTCCAACTAATATGATGGCTGAAAATAGAAATGAAAGGGGAGATCGAGAAAGAATGTAGGGTTCTTTTCCCATCAGAGAAACCAATGGGGATGCCAAGATTAAAAACATAAGCCCCTTTGCTCTTCCTCACTTCCATGGCCTGACCTCATAAGATCCAGATACTTTCTTGTTTTAATTCACGGTCATATGCAGAACTTATGAATACACCACTGATGATCAGAAATTGAAATTATTCCCATCCACTCTCAAGGATGCAGCTTTGCGCTGGTTCATGGATTTTCTTGGGGATAACATCACCACCTAAGTTTAGATGTAGCAAGATTTCAACAACAAGTATAGGCACTACTGCAGGTGCAAAGAGACTAAAGAGGAAATTTTAGAATGACCTTGGGGCATGATGAGTCCTTAGAGGATTATGAGGAAAGATTCCAACTTAGCTACAAAAGGGCCAGATGCACACTTGATCCTGAGTGACTTAACCTTTTCCTTCTCAAGGGGGCCAGGGAAGATCTTCTGGATACCCTAAACCTGCTATGAGGAGGGGACATCTATCAGTTACCCTATGAAGATTTCAAGACCGTATTTAAGAACCATTCTAGGGGAGCTATGAAAAATGGTAGGGGTAGTCAAATAGTGGCCAACTCATCCTCTTCCAACACATCTATAAAAGGTGAATTTGGAAACATGTTGGAATATTTTAAGAGTGGAATGCTGCAAACCCTTTCTCTATAGATGAACACTATGCAAATTAAGAGGAAGTAGGAGGAATCAGAAAGAGAATTAGCCATCTTCTGCCCTAGATGAACAAGGAGGCACCCTAGGAATGAATGTCCATTAAACCTTATAGGAATTTGCTCGGCTTGTGAAGAAAACCATTCCACAGATAAGTGCCCTTCTGTAGTTGGACTAAAAGTTTTGTATTAGGGAACTAAAAGGGTAACTTAACAGCTCTGCTACATAAATCAAAGGAGGCCTCATGGGCCTCGACCATATCAGCAGGGCATTCAAGCGTCATCCTATGCATATTACAACCCTAACAAAAACACATCCATTCCATCTTGGGGCCCCCCTACTCATCCCTCCTAGTCTACACCTTCTTCATGGTATTTTGCACCTCAGTACCATTCCCAGCCGACAAACTAGCCATTTCATCCATATACGCCTCCACAACCTCAGTGGAATGCACCACCCTAGGGGTGGGTGCCACCGTACAACAATGCTCAACATTTATTGCCTTCACCTCCTACTCAACCACAACTTTTACACCCTGCTCCACCTAAACAACCTCAAATTCTTGCCTAACCCAATCCGAACCCGAAAAACAAATAGGCACATCAGGTCTAGAGTGGAGAGACATCCTACCTTGCTTATGTTGTGGAAATTTATGAAATCAACCTGAGCTCTGGGAGAGTACTCCCCAATAACCAACCTCCATCTCCACCCAGGGAGAATGAGGAGGAAAGAGAGGATAGTATGCCTAGAGTGAATCCACCACCATTTCTAAAATATTAGCTCATCTAGTCCAGCCTACCTCAAAAGAGAATGAACTTTTGGGTGAATTAAAAAATCTATGTGTCAAAATTCCACTTCTCCAAGCCATTAAGGATGTACCTATTTACAAAAAACTGATTAAAGAGAAGTGTTTCAAACATCCAAGGAGGTGAAAAAGAGACACCCCTACCATTAATGTCATTGGATAGTTGTCCGACTTAATGTTGGGCAAGTAATTTGGCCAAGGTATTTAGACCCTTGAAGCCCTGTAGTAGATGTGCAAATCAATGGCACCATTGTCTGACATACCTTGATTGATCTTGGGGCCGCCATTAATGTAATGACTAAGGACACCATGCTCAAGATGAATCTCCAAGGTTCGTTAAGAAATACCATGATAATCTTACAGCTTGTAGACCGATCCATAGTAGCCCTTGAGGGGATTGTTGAGGATGTGATGGTCTCCATTGACTCCAGGGAGTACCCTGCAAACTTCCTATTTCTCTAGCCTAAGACCAAGTTTAATGGTTATCCTCTCATACTTGGGAGGCCTTGGTTAGCCACTGTCAATGCCTACATCAGCTGTAGGGATCGAAACATGACCATCAAAAATGGGCATCTATCCAAGCAGTTGGTCTTGTACCCTCCTACTCAGCCATCTTTAGAACATGATTTACCTTTATGGCTAGAAGAGGAGGAAGAAGATGAAGTATACTCCGCCCAACTCTATACCCTAGAAAATTCCATGGGAGGAGGACAACCTGATGAAGATGATTTGATTGAACACATCCTCCAAAATACAACTCCCAACACCTTGTCTCTAGAGGAAGTAGTGAAGGAAACCAAGAGAAACCATTGGATTGATCTATGCTTAGCTGATTCAAACCCTACTCATGTCAAGACAATAGAATTCAACCCTGAAAGAACTCCGAAAATCAACCCCTCTCTTTATGTACACCAAGAAGAAGAGTTATGTCACATGCTAAGGAAGCATTTGGATGTCTTTGCCTTGAAGTACAAAGAGATGAAGGTAGTGCACCCCTCAGTGTGTACTCACCACATTTACATCAAAGAAGGTTGCAAACCAGTCTGACAACCCCAAAGGAGAATGAATCCAGCTCTCAAAGATATAGTCAAAGAAAAATTGCAAAAGCTTCTCGTGCAGTATTCATCTACCCTATCTCGGACAGTGAGTGGGTGGTTCCTTTGGTGTTAGTTCCAAAGAAAAATGGAAAGTGGAGGATTTGTGTTGATTACATAGAGTTAAACAAAGCATCCAAGAAGGACCATTTCCATCTACCTATCATTGACCAAGTATTAGATGGCCTGACAGGGATTTTTTTTCTCTTTCTTAGATAGGTTCAGTAGGTACAACTAAATCCAGATTAGCCTAGAGGACCAGGATAAAACTACCTTCACCTATCCTTAGGTTACTTTCTCTTATAGGGTCCTTCCTTTTGGTCTATGCAATGGCCCTGCCACTTTCCAGAGGGCATTCCTGAGTATCTTTGTTGAGTTATTCCATGGTGTAGTAGAAATTTATATGGATGAATTTACACCCTATGGGTGTGATATCCAAGAGACTCTCTCTAACCTAGGAAATGTGTTGAATAAATGCATTGAAATGAAATTATCCCTTAGTCTTGAGAAATGTGAGTTCTTGATGACTACAGGAACAGTTCTAGGTCACTCAATATCCCAGGAAGGATTGAAAGTAGACCCAAATAAGATAGCCATCATTGAAAGGGTCCTAACTCCGCAGAAACAGAGGGATGCCAGAAGGTTTTTAGGTTTGGCCGGATACTATTGGATATTTATAAAAGATTTCATCAAGTTAGCTTCTCCTTTATTTGGGTTATTGACCAAAGACTCTGAATTTTTATGTTCAGAAAGCTGTCAAGAAGCCTTGGACACCCTAAAGGACAAGTTGACTACTGAACCTATTCTCTAAGGCCCAAATTGGGCTCTTCCTTTCCATATACATGATGATGCCTCTCACAAAGCCATAGGAGCAGCTCTAGGCTAGATAGATGGCAAGATACCTTATGCCATTTACTTCATCAGTAAGAATCTATCAAAAGCTGAGTTGAACTACACAGTGACTGAAAAAGAGCTCCAAGCTATTGTGCAATCATTGAATAAATTTAGGCATTACATTACTGGTTACCAAACATTTGTACATACCAACCATGCTGCAATTAAATACTTGATGAATAAACCTGATGTAAATGCCCAGATTATTAGATGGTTACTTTTATTGCAGCAGTTTGATTTAACTATTATTGATAAGCCTAGAAAGAAGAATGTTGTTGCATATTTTTTTATCCATATTAAATTTGACTGTAGAGGAGAAAGGAATGGTTGATGATCAGTTACCAGATGAACCCTTATTCGCCATTTCAGTTCTCTCTCCATGGTTTGCTGACATAGCAACTTACTTGGTGTCTACACAGTTTCCACCAAAATTGTCCTCCAGGGAAAAGACCAAGATCGTAAGGAAGAGCGCCCCATTCATTTGGATTGGGGGAAATCTCTTCAAGCTAGGCCCAGATAATATTCTAAGAAGACGTGTCAGGGAGGAGGAATTCTTCAACATCCTTATAACTTGTCACGATGAGCCTTGTGGAGGTCACTTTGAAGCCAAAAGAACAACATTCAAGGTACTACAAGCTGGTTATTACTGGTCCACTCTTCACCAAGATGTGAGGAGGTATACCAGTCAGTGTGATCTGTGCCAAAGGATGGGGAAACCTACCCCAAGGGATAAAATGCCTCTATAACCTCAAGTGGCTTTTGAGCCATCTAACAAGTGGGGCATGGATTTCATTGGGCCCATTGACCTCCATCCGAATAGAAGCAGTACATAATTGTGTGCACTAACTACTTAACCAAGTGGGATGAATCCAAAGCCATAAAAGCAACAACGTAAGAAAATTTGGCTGAATTCTTAAGGGAAAAATGTGTTTTATAAGTTTGGGTACCCTAGAGAATTGGTCACCAATCAAGGTAGTCAATTTACATCTCACATGATTGAAAATTTCTTAAGCTGGCACAAGATCAAGCACAAAATATCCACTACTTACCACCCACACGCTAATGGAAAAGTAGAGGTAATCAATAAAGCACTGGAAGGCATTCTGACCAAAGTGATTAGTAGCAACAGAAAGGAATGGGAAGACAGACTAGTTGAGGCCACTTGGGCCTACAATACCACTTAGAAGACCACCATTGTGTTCACTCCTTATGAGCTGGTCTATGGGAAGAAAGCCATGTTGTCCATTGAATTTGAATGCAACACCTTAAGAATGGCAACACAATTGGATCTAGATCTCACCAAGGCAAAAAAAAAAAGATTGCTCCAGCTGAATGGGTTAGATGAATTTAGGATGTAAGTCATCCTACACACAAAGGTGACTCAACTTTAGAGGAAAATCTGGCATGACAAGAATATAAAAGACAAATAGTTTCAAGAAGGTGATTAGGCTTTGTTGTATGATTCCCAGTACAAGGATTTTAAAGGTAAGTTAAGTACTATATGGTTAGGGCCTTATGTAATAGAAAATTGTCATGATAATGGTGTTGTACAGATAAGAACGATTGATGTAGAGGTTATCCCTTTGCTTGTCAATCGGTATAGATAAAAGATCTATAAGAAGCCCTTATCAAAGAAAGTATTCATCAATAACATCAGAAAGATAGTGATGGTGGTAGAGTAAGTCTCAACTTCCACCCCACCAAGTCCTTGAAGAGAAAAAAAAAACAAAAAAAAAATAAAGAGACTCAGATGAAAACCTCCATGAGGCACCTGAGTCCCACTATTGGGTTGAAAACCTCTTGAGGCAGCCCAAGGGTGTTTAAAAAAAAAGAGAGGAAAAATAATAAGATCTCTAGGTGAAAATATCTTTTGAGGCACCCAGGGTAGGAAACTAGGATGAAAACCTCCTTGGAGATAGACTAGTTGTTGTAAAAAAAAAAAGAGAGAAAAAAAAAGGAGAAGGATACAAAAAATGAAAAATTTGTTTTGCAGGTCAGCAAGAGGAGGATAAGCACAACATGAGAGCGACAGAAGGACCTACAAGAGCCATGTTTCAATCCACCCATCTCATATCTTCCACTATTCACCTATTCTTCCACTGATAAACCCCTCCATCTCATTTTACACAAACTCTGTGTTTTCTACATGATTCCCTATAATTCTATAGGAATCCCTGTAAACCTACAGGAGTTTCCTGTAGTAATTATAGTGACCTTGAAAATCCCAAAAAAGGTAGTCTGATAGAAAGGGGATGACACAAGCCTATGTCTAGATGAAAAACCATTTACTCCACCACATCATAGCCATCCCTTTCATCACCATGTCACACCTACATCCATCAAAGAAATCAATTAAAAAAAAAAAAAAATTACAAAAAAAAGAGAAGAAAACAAACAGAAGAGAGAAAGAGGAACAATAAGCAGAGACAACATCTCTCACCTACCATTCCCTACCACCCTTCTCCACTCATTCCAACATCTGTTATGTTTCAGAGTTGAGAAAAAGTATGAAAGTTTAGGGGAGAGGCAGCTACAGGACATCCTGTAGGTATCCTGTAGAAAATCATGTAGTAGCCTATCCCATAAAGGAAACCACACATTTTGCAGCCATCTTCAGAACGAGGACTCCAAGGATGAAGAAACTCCTCCAGAGCTTGGAAGTAGCAAAACGATCACCAACATCACTCTCCAACACCTACACATCGAAAGAAACAAGCATCAAAAGAGGCAAATACACAGGAAAATATGCAGCAAAAACACAACAAATAGGCATCACTCTCCAACATGCATCATCATTGTTGGGTAGCGGATCCCCCCATAGTGGGATTGTGGGGCTTGAAGCCTGGATTTTGGTCAAGTGTAATGTAAAGACCCCGTGAAATGTGGGTGCGGAGCGCGAGAGTCTAGGGTTGTCCACCGTAAAATAATATAATTTAATGTAAAGTGTGTCGGCCTACCCATGGTCCGTGAACCATGGGATTGTATAAATAGAGCGAGGCTCTAAGTGTAAAGTCTCAAGTCTTAGTTTTGGAGAAGTCTTATGTTCTATTGGATGATGAATTAGCTCTGAGTCTGTAAGTCTGACTCTAGGGTTGTAGTAGTAGGAAGAGGCTCTCCAACTATTTGCGCAGAGGCTTGGTAGAGTTCACAACTGTTTGCGCGGACCCTTGTAGCTGAGTGTGCAGGGCGGAGTTGGGGTTGTACTTGAATAGAGGATTAATAAAAGATAAGTTGATTCTGAAATATTGTGTGTTTATGCTTCTATTATATTTATGCATCTCTTTACAGTTTTATGATTGCGTGCACTTGTTATGAATGTTGAATGGTTAATGGAAATATTGGTTACACACAATTAATTCAAGATATATAATAATAGCACAGTAAGGAAAAAGGATCTAGACAACGCCCCTTCATGCTCCTTATAGAGCTGTGCAGAAGTAGTTGCACAAGTTGTGAAGGATAGACGACTGTGCGGGGTAGCGCAAGCGCACAGGTTCAGTTCACGAACTTCCTAGACTTCATCAAGACATCCCTAGGGTGTGGAATCCTAGTTCCAACACCCTCCCATACTACCTTGGGTGAGACCTCAGTCCGCACACCACGGATTGTTGCTGAAAGGGCCGGTAGTTTTAGGATTTGTTTGGCTAAATCACTCTAAACTTAGGTCAAGCCCCAACAAGCCAACAAATTGTTTTGTTGCTGGGACTGGGATCTACCTAAGGGATGTCTGATGTCATGCCATTGGAACCCAACGAAGAAGGAAATTGAAGAGTGGTTGGACAAGAAGCTTCATGATTTCGTGACACAGGAAAACAAAACTCTGTAGATATCAGAGAAAAGGTGGTTGGATCGTTACGTATATACGGAAATCCACAAGATCTTCTTCACGTCCTTTCCTTCTAAACTATATGAGTGGATCGTGAGGTTAGCTGATAGCCAGGGAAGGTATAAGCTCAACCAACCGATAGTGTGGACTCCAGAATTAGTGCGCAGACTAGAGGCATCAAAAGATAAGATCACGTGAGCTGTGGACTATTGGCTCGACCGGATAATCGGGGGATTTATCATTGAGTTTTCCATAGACACGACCGTGAGCTACAATGAAGCAGAGCGACGTTTTCTCAAGGGACCACAAGGTAAGTACATTAAATCCCTGAATACTTGGATTAAGATGTTGTTATGTGAAAAATGGGTGATGTGAATACATTAATGTTTGGAACGATGCGGATCAGAAGGATCTACAAAGGTAACGAGGAATTAGGAAACAATCCCTTGATTTCACCTTCATGAGAGAGCGAGGAAGAGCTCGCTCGGGTCTCTCCGAGAAGTGTGGTCAGTTTGATAAGGCAGCGCATTCTGTAGTTACCACCTCCACTTACACCACCACCCACTTCACCTCCTTCACCTCCATCTTCACCCACCCCACCCCCACCAAACCTGCAGTTCAGCATGGCAAGCGCGATCAAGCTACCCATATTTAGAGGAGTAGGGAATGAGGATCCGGATCAGTTCTAGTTCGTGGTAAGAGCAGTGTGGGAAGCAAAAAGGGTCACAGGCAACAACATTAAAAAGGCTACGTTGGTGAGCACACTACAGGATCACACGTTGACATGGTATATCAAGCGCTCTAATGATCACCCAAATGTCGGAATAGCAGAGATCTAGAATGGCTGAACAGAGAATTTAATTAGCCAAAATCAGAGACACAATCAATCATTGGGTTCAAAGAGATAGCGATGCTTCCAGGCAAGACCCCCTAGGATGTCGATCAGTGGCTAAGGAGTATGATCTGGGAGGCTAATATGACGCTAACGGATGTGTAGCAATGCACATGGTTTGTGGCATCTTTGACACCACACCTAAGGATGACGCTGTCACAACAAAAGCTTTCAACCCAGGCCGAAACATTGGAAATGGTGATGAGATTGCATGAGACACTGATATAGGATCCGGGGCTGGGAGTTCAAAAAATCCACATGCAACTATAGAATCTCTACCTGGAGATGCAGAGCTTGAAGCAGGATAGGGCACCGCAGCGAGAGGCGCATGAGGAAGTGTGGTGCATAAAATGCAAAGGCCAGGGCCACAACAAGGATCATTGTCTAGTATTCGCAAACTACTTGGTAGGTGGGGGACCAATGTTGTTGAGACCAAAGGCAGAGGCAGGGCCGAGTGCAACACCCACACTATGGTGCGCGATATGTCAGATAGGAGGAAAACACAACGAATAACTGTCATTTGTTGCAGAAGTATACACAGACTCCCCAGCAGTTGTTTTATAATTTTTGCAGGTCCGTAGGCCACGATGAGCGTACTTTCACAAGTACAAGTTAATTATGGATTGGACCCCAGCCTTTAGAATGCAGACAGAAATGTGATGCCTCGATCCAACCGCAGGGATGGCACGCGCTAGATTTCAGGGCCGAGGTCGAGGACGAGGAGGATGGATCCAGGAAGGGGCCGCAGATAGTTAATCTGTTACAATTGCGGAGGACCAGGGCACTATTCTCGTGATTGTACCAACCCAACGTGAGTATCCTGTTCATACTGTGCTCAGTTTTATCACGAAATGGTAGATTGTCCTACGTTGATCACACAAATGTGCGAGAAAGGGGTACTCCAACCTATTTTGACTCAAAATATCCAAATGATTAGATCTGAACCACATGAAGAAGACCCAAATGTGAATATAGCGGTGCAACCACAGAGGAGGATAAGGGGTAGTAGCCCGAGGAAGATACATGGGTTTGCAAAGCTCCTACAAAGGAACCTAAGTTTGACCTAAAACACGCAAAGGAGATGTTTATGGAAGCTAAGAAGAGCTTCGTGAAGGTCTCTACTTCAGGTAGTAAGGATCAACCAGATCCAGGAATGGATCCTTCTATGCTTACTACCTTTTTAGAGACATGCATGAAACTACTGCGCGACAATAAGGCAATTAAGGGACTACATGAGTTGATCACCAGGTGTGCGGGATCAGGGGAACCACGCGTAGTATAAAAGTTGGGGAAGCGTACATTGTGCACTAGGAGGGAAATGAGATTAACGACGCAGATTGGTGAGTACGAAATGGATCAGGTAATCCTATACCTGGGTTCGTACGTGAATGTGTTACCAAAGAAGACATGGGAACGTATGGGAAGGCCCACATTACATTAGTCTCCTATTCAATTACGAATGGCGAACCAATAGAAGATTTTGCCCATGGGATGGTTGCAAGGGGTAATAGTTGATATTGAAAGCAAAAGCACGCAGACAGACTTTGAAGTAATAGAGATTGTTGATGACAACAATCCTTATCCTACATTGCTGGGAATAGACTGGGCCACTAATATGATTGGAGTCATCAACCTGAAGAAGCAGAAGATGATATTCGAGAAAAAGTCCTTATGCATAGTAGTTCCACTAGACACATCCGAGGGAGAGCGTTACACTGAACCCGTGTGTGATGATGAAAGTGATGATAAGCTAGATTGTGTTTACCAGATAATGGTGCAAGACCAGGATCAGGTCAACCCAATTGCAAATGGGAGAATCTCATGGGAGCGCGACAATTCCTGTACTTTGGATTCAGATGAAGAAGTAGAATGCTGACAGAACTAGATGCACGAAGTGACAACGCTAAATTGCAACATGATGATTAGATCACTGCGATGCATGACAATAGAAGCAAGGGAATTGCCAGCATATGATGGGGTGACAACAGTGATTGAATTCCTGGACAAATTTGAAAGCACCGTACCAGAACAGCAGTGGTACGGTGCAATGGAATGGGTGTTGTGTGTAACACATCAGAAGACCATTGGAAACTAGCGCGAATGTAGAAGACAGATGCACTTACAGTTTGGAAGTCCCCAACGTCGAACAAGAGTCGGGCAACTAGGGCAAAGCAGCTTGCATGCCTACCTGTGTCGATGGGTGCAGACGTATGCTATGCAAGAACATCCTAGACTAATGATCGAAAATTAAAACCAGACACGGTAGCAGGAAAAGTGACGTGCACCACAAATATTCCATGTCAGAGCTTTCAAAAAGATGTGTGGAATCATGAAAAGAGTTTACTAGGCAAGATGAACTAACTAGGACCTACGCGTACCAGCGGTTTAATGGGCCCATAGGGCCATAAGTGAAAACTGGAGCACGAAAGTGATCCCACCATTGACGAGAAGAGACGAAACCATAAGAGCAAAGAAGAATCCCCCTAAGATAGCTCCCATAGTTGGGATAGTATGCAATGACCTGGTAAAGGAATTATGCAGTTACAGGAAGCCATTCGACGAGGGAACTTGAAACTTCATGAACTCGACAATGATTGGTTACGACTGAGAAAGAAAAATATGATATTGGATTAAGAAACCAACAAACTGAAAATTGAAGTTGCGCAAGCATGCTGCGCCAAGAAACTAAGCACGATGGGACAAGGAATAGTCATCCATACTACTGCAATAGAAGAAGTTACGACCTTGCTACCATGGTTGTGACCACACCCTACTAGACAAAGTAAACAGGGGAGCGCACCGTCTAAGGAAGAATGTGAGGCGCTGATTAGCGCTAGGATAATTAAGGAGGGCCTACAGACCAGGTTGGAAGGTGACTTGAAGCCTTGCACTGAGGGTGCAACCACCTGACTATCTGTAGGAAGCACAGTCTCAGCACTCCAAGAAGTTGAAAGAGAGCACAGGACTATAAAAGAGTTTGTATGTAAGCTACACGACAAGGAGGTTGTGCGCAGGATCAGTATGACACATGGGTCACATCCATGCATAGGGGGTTGTGTTGCCATGCGAGTAGGTTGGGAACTAACCATTAAAGTCACTGTTCATGACAAGATGTCCAATTTAAGGCAATGAGGAGCGGGCAACGGGTAATTAAGACATAAGGTTAGAACTAGACTTGAGGCTAGCTGTCACCAATATTGCATTAATGAGCCAAATAAGGGCGGAACGGTCAAATTTGAATTCAAAAGTGCCTATAAATAACAGGTGGCTCTCCACCGAACAACCCTTGGCGTTTTGAGAATTCAGTTGTTGTGCTATCAATTGGGTATGAATCTAACAAAATTTGGAGGTTGTGAGAGCAAGTCCATGGTTTGAAACATTGCTGAAGGAGACACAAGATTCCCTTATTAGAATGATGTCACAAACAAGGGAGTCATGTAGAGATCTACGTCGCTAGTAGGGGATGCATAGAAAATCCCTAAATCACCCTGGACACCGAGGCCCAAAAAGGATCCACAGGCAGCAAGACTGGTCCGTATGTCTCCACGAAATCCGCGATTTGGTAAACTGACTATGGAAGATAAGGGAAAGACAGTTAATATTGAGACATATGATGAGGAGGAGGATCTTTAGGCCTTTGTAGAAGAGATTTAACCAAATGAAGAAGTGGAGGAAGACATTCAGCCAGTGCGCGCTGTAGCAAAACTGCCCAAATATGTCCCCCCATGGAAAGGGAAATAAAAAGTACCCAAGGACATGGATGCCATTAAGAAAGCACTCGAAACCCCACTCCTCCCAGATGGAATTCTATTTGATGGTTTAGTCTTGGGCCGCATACCCACGATAAAATTTGAAGATTGGGACCTCGTGGACAGCGAAATGTTCCCACATTTGGAGACTAGCCAAACTATGAAACAAAGCAAGGAGGGGGTAGTTACAGCGCTGCAGCCATGAAAATGGCTACGTGGGGTGGAGGAGGCCACACTAACCCACCTACTATGGATTCCGCATTTTCACCGGGCACAATCACGATATTTTTCATCAGGCAACTACTTTGCCTGGTGCATGAGGGGTACTTGTGGCTGGAGGAGCCGATTCCAATTACGGTGGAGCTGATTCATAGGATGTCAAACCTTCCCTATACAATAAGGGACCCCGAGGAAATAGCTAGCCAAAGTGGAGACTTGGTGCTCACAGAAGCCATGAAGAAGAAATACAAGTTGGGGAAGAAGCAGTGGGGCTATGTGATTACTAGCATTCAAGACAAAGGGGTGCGCATAGCCACTTAGCTGCTAGCTAGAAAAGTGATGAGAAAATGTCACAGCAACGACGTACCAGCAACGGTCATCGCACTAGCCAAACAATGTGTTGAGGGGGTACAGTTCAACTAGGCGTAGTTCTTCTGCGACGAGTTCCTGACGAACTGCAAGGAGGCTCAATAGCAAGATAATACCTTCCACTACGTGTGGTTGCTCTTATCCATCTTGTTGGTTGCAGGGGAATTACTGGAGAACAGTCAGTTTCCTCCCCTTGACTAGGACTTGAAAAAGGCAGCGAAATATGCGTCGCTCTGGGCGACAAGGCATGCCACGTGCATCCGCGAGATCAAGATCTTCTTGATAATCATGGAGGCGAGTTTACAGATGTGCATCCACAAATGACCACGCCTATCCCCCACGGAATATGACAACCTGGAGAGCTTTGCAAACTTAAGGCAAATATGCACATTGTGTATATCAAGGCGCGAAAGGATCCGGAGCAGAACTGGACCAAACTCCTGTTCATCGCAATTAATGACGTTGTTTTCGCGGTACTTGACTCATGGCCACTCGAATGACACACCCCAGATCTGGCAGCGCGCGATGAGGCAATGATACAATGACAAAA
This sequence comes from Pinus taeda, assembly GCA_000404065.3. Lineage (NCBI taxonomy): Eukaryota > Viridiplantae > Streptophyta > Pinopsida > Pinales > Pinaceae > Pinus > Pinus taeda. Next base: position 9,496 of record APFE030495912.1, on the reverse strand, counting down.
GGATGCTGCCAAGCTGCTAGCACAACAGAAGGGGAACGAACAGTTAGTCGAGGAGGTAAGGGCTTCCTGCGAGGCAACAAATTTCGCCGCATAACAGACCAAGGCCACCAAAAAAATAGCAGCAGCTAGGGCCACCACGACACAGGAGGAAATAGGATTGGACGTGACCACAAGATAGGGGACAGACGACATGACGGAAGGTGTGAACCGAGGCACCACCTCTACACAATTGAAACGACTGCGCAGGATGGAACGAACAGGGCCACGGAAGAAGACCAAGACTTCCAAATTGTATGGGGAGCCTATTACACTTACAGAGGGTGACCTATGTGACATCAAAGATACAGTTCATGAGGTTACCAAGTAGGCGCTCCAAGAAGTAATGACAGAGTAGTAGAATGTGTTGGGGGCACTCAGGGCACAACTGTAGGGACTTCAGGTGCGACTCCCACAAGAAGGAACGGTAGCCGTCTATGGTGCCATGAGAGCATCGGCAATGGAGAAGTTGTTGTGAGCCAAAACGGCAAACACCGTTGTGCTACCAGAAGGAGCACTGACAACGGACAGCGTGGGGGATAGAGCTGTTGTAGGACGGATCAAGGGACTCAGCTTAAACTTGGCTACCCTTCCGCGAGATATTTTATACCAGCTACAGGACAGAGCGACAATAGAACTCCACACTAGGGAGGGACACGCAGTGCAAATGCTAAGTGAACAACAAATCAACATCAAACATCTTAGCCTACAATGTGATGAAGCGGTGGCTCAGAACTAGCAGTTGGAGCAGATCGTAGAGGAAGCATGTTGTTGCGTCCCAGAACTAGAAATTACAACAGATCTGCTAGTAGGAATACAGATTCACAAATTGGCCAGTGGATTCCACGAGGTGAAGGAGGAAGCTACGAGGATCTAGTTGGACCTCAACTTGCAAATTGCTAAACTATGGTTAAAGACACAACCCTCCATGCCCCCAGAAGTTCGAGATCAACACACCAACGATATTTGAAAAGGGTTGGAAGAAATTGAACAGGCAGTGCATAGCTGCACCATGTTGTTGGAATAATCATTCGGGGTCCTCACAACCTTACAGGAGGACCCCACCATGCAATATTTGGAAACAGAGGCACGAGAGCTTCAAATGCAATATGATAGCGTGCGCAAGACGACACAAAAAATGGTCCTAACTTAGCAGCTCGCGAGGTTGAAACCAAAAAAGGCATTGAAGGAGCAAGTGGACATAGTATGCCAAAAATAGGTAGTACTTAAAGCATGCGTTGAGCCCTGGATTGATGAGGCCTTCCTCATCACGACCGACATCGAAGGAAAACTCGCACAAATGAAAGTGATGTGTGCTCTGAGACAGGGATGTGACCCTGACAATGAGCATTTGGTCGAGCGAGCAGAACGGATCCAGTGAACGACAGAGCAGTGCACTACGAATCTTAGCGTAGCACAGGCACAGCTGGATGGACTTTGCGTGAAGATCGTCACGCCAACAAAGTGGCTCGAGGATGAGTCATGATGATTGTGTTGGGTAGCGGATCCCCCCGATAGCGGGTTTTTGGGGCTTGAAGCCCAGATTTTGGTCAAGTTTAATGTAAAGACCCCGCGAAATATGGGCACGGAGCATGAGAGTCTAGGGTTGTTCGCCCAAAAATAATATAATTTAATGTAAAGTGTGTCGACGTACCCATGATCTGCGGACCATGGGATTGTATAAATAGAGCAAGTGTCTAAGTGTAAAGTCTCAAGTCTTAGTTTTGGAGAAGTCTTATGTTCTTTTGGATGATGAATTAGCTCTGAGTCTGTAAGTCTGAGTCTGGCGTTGTAGTAGTAGGAAGAGGCTATGAAGTTATGTGCGTAGACCCCTATAAATGAGTGTGCAGGGTGGAGTCGAGATTGTACTTGAACATAGGATTAAGAATAGATAAATTAATTATGAAATACTGTGTGTTTATGCTTTTGTTATATTTATGCATCTCTTTACAGTTTTATGATTGTGTGCACTTGTTATGAATGTTGAATGATTAATGGAAATATTGTGTACACACAATTAAGTTAAGATCTATAATAATAGCACAGTAAAGATAAAGGATCTAGATAGCACTCCTTACAAAGCTACATGGAAGCAGTCGCACAAGTTGCAAAGGATAGATGGTTGCGTGAAGCAACGCAAGCATGCAGGTTCGATTTACGAACTTCGTAGACTTCATCGAGACATCCCTAGGGTGCAGAAACCTAGTTCCAGCACCCTCCCATACTACCTCAGGTGAGACCTCAATCCACGCACCGCAAACTATTGCCGAAAGGGCTGGTAGTTTCAGGATTTGTTTGGCTCAATCCCTTTGAACTTGGGTCAGGCCCCAACAAGCCAACAATCATCAAAGCATCTTACCCATAGGTATGTCATATTACTCATGCTCTCTTGTTAGTACGATATGATCAAAATTGTAGGATTATGTGACAGTTGATTTTATAAGTAAAGTTGGCCAGTTAACTTGGCCACCTTCAGCTAGTCGACGAGAAGTAAACAGTTAAATCACTCCACATGTGGCAAAAGTCAAATCAAGAGAAAGAGGGAATAAAGCCAAACATGGTTAAGTTATGGAGGAAAGAAGTGGGAGATAATTACGAGGTAAGGTGGAATGATGGACTAATAGTGGGACCAACGGTCCAAAATGAGGTGCTCGTACTTAGACAGCCACCACACCACCCCACACGATCATCCATATATGGAAATGAAACATAGATTCCCATACTAAGAGAGCATAAAAAACTTCGAGGATTCATCGAACGAATAGGTTGCTCTCATCCTTCCTAAAGAAACACCTACAGGAAACAATCAACATCTATAGCGCAAGAAACCTACAAGATACAGAGGAATCAACCTATCGGACTGTCAGTGGGCACTAAGGGAGGTGAAATCAAGGGTTATCCTCACCAAAATGTAGCAAAGTGAGTTAGGAGTTATACCTTCCATATTTTCCGTTTGAAAGAAGAAAAAAATCCTCAATTTGGTTAGGAAATTACAGTGCATCTCAGGATAGGAGAATTTTATTGCATGTCACTAAAATTTAACATTCAAAACTCCCTCACCTACCAAAATCCTTGAATTACATCCACACAAGCCTCTACAATTACTAGGGGAAAATGACAGGAGGTTTCAATAAGAGAGAACCCACAAACAGAACAAGGATCCACCAACATCCTCCTATAGTGTAAATTTTCACAAGGCACTAATGGATGGGGTTCTTTGAGATGATAAGAGGATTCGATGATGATGTGGCCAAATAATTTTCCCTCTCACTCATACCCCTCTCTAGGAACAATGCCACTGCTATGGTGAAAGGTTTATCAGTAGTAATTACCCCTAAAGTTATAAGCAGAATCACTACACTCCCTTTAGGGTTACCATGGAGAAAAGAAGACAAGGGTAACAACACCCTTGCAAAGAAAAACTTCTTTTTGGAAAAAGAGGAGCCAATGGAGGACAAAACTGGGGTCATAAGGGAAAGCATTCCATACCCTTGGAATGAAGTTAGTCACCACCTCATTAAATACATATCATGTGAAGGGGGATATAGTGTAGTGTATGGATACCACTTCAAACTCCTCCAAGCATTGATATTTGGAGAGAACACACCTCCTCAAAACAGATTGAGTATACCCTATTTTCTTCTACAATCAATGATAGACATGAGCATTAAAGTGTAGGAGGGAAGACATCAACAACTAGCCCATCATGGCTCGATCAAACTCATCCTTGAGGATTCTCTACAAAACCTAAGAATCCCTGTTGCATGGAAAAAATTTAAAGATATGCAAGCAGATTGAGAAATTCAAGCTATTGAATATCCCTGAAGCCCTACTACTAGTAAGGGAAAAGAAGAAATAGAGGAGGAGAATGAAGAAGGGACAGAGGAAGAAACAAAAGAAGAGAGAGATGGGCACAGTGAATAAATAGAGGAAGAAGAAGAAGAAGAAGAGGAAGGTGGAGACAAAGAAGAGAATGAGAAGGAAAATGGAAAATAGGAAAAAGGACAGAAGGATGAGCCAAAGTTTGCAGCTCAAGGCAGAGAAGGAGAAGAATCACCAAGGGTATCTCCATAGCCCACAGAGAAAGAGGCAACAACTTCTGTTACTTCCCTAAGTACACCTATCAAATCAAAGGGGAAGAGCCAAAGACAAACCCCATTATACTTCAAAATAAGAAATAGCACTAGGATTAGACAAGGGAGACCTCGAACCCCACCAAAACTCCAATTGTCATTGAGGATTCACCAAAGTAGCAAGAAGAGGTAGCACCTCTAGAGAAAAATCAAGGAGAAGGATCATTAGAACAAGCCTCTCCCAAGTCTCCAATAACTTATGTTAGGAGGTCTATCACAAGGCAAGCCTCATCAAAGGGAAAAGATCTCCTACAGGAGACACAAATAGACCTAAAGGAAGCAGAGGCCATCCTACAAGAAACTCTGTCACACCTACAGGAAACACATAAAAGGGACCAAGAAGGTATCACTCAACAAGAAACAAAGAAACAAGACCAAGAACTGAGAGAACCTAGTCCACAACCAGACTTTAGCTCCTATTACAGGTTCATTGAAGAAGGTAGGGTAATCCCATAGAAGTTTTCCATTCCCCTATTATTTGAACTTGAAAAAGAGAGGGCAAGGACACAGGCAGATGCAAATTGCCAAATCAAAAGGGGTGGAGGATGTAAGCCACATGGAGGAGAAATTGCAACAGATGGGTAGAGAACTGAGCAGCATAAGGGACAGATAAGCAATGATGAAATCTCAATTAGAAGTTGAGAAAACATGGCTAAGGGTAAAGCTACAATAAAGGGAAAGCTAGTTGGAAGCTATGACCAGTTTATCCTTGGAGGCAATCCAGTGCAGGATGCTAGCAAAGACTTATGCCTTGTATCTCAAGGAATAATGGCTATAGTTCCGAATAAAGACCCTAGAACAAAGAGGAACTATTCCCTTCCAAGACTATAGACAATTCATTGATCTCTGTGATCAAAGCACGTTGGAAGATAGAGCAAAAATATCTAAGTTTTTCCTACACAACTTGGCCTTAACATATTTAAATGTGTGGGACCCAAATTCAAAGCTAGCAGACTTGAAATTGATGGCCTTACCATCATGGATGAATCATGAGGAGGCCAGAGCTATAGAGATAAAAAAAGGTAATAGAAAAAGAAGAGATAGAACCCCTTATGGTCAGAGTTGAACAATCTAACCCAATGGATCTCATCAGCACCCACAACCTCATTACAAATGATCCCAAGCTTGCACCTAGGTACCTTGCTACACAAGAACAAGAAGTCACACACTGTGAAGACATGTTCAAATTGCTAGGTGATGATAGCCAAAAAGCCTACCAAAGGAGATGGAACGCCTTACCTTATAGCCTAAAAGTTAGAGAATACCATTCACCTGACAAAATGAGAGAGGCACTAAATAGAACCCCCGCGTATAAGCAGGCTCTACAAAGACTCAAAGTAATTGGATTGGCTTGAGGCTTAGTCCACCATTGCTTTTGGGAATGTTGGAAGGAAGGAAAGAAGAAGAAGAAAGAAAGAAGTGGGAAGAGATAGAGAGGAAGGAAGGATTTTATTCACAGGAAGAGAATACTACAATAGAAGCATGGGAAGTCAAGGAAGCCACCAGAGCAATGAAGAACATGGACATAGATTAAGTTTCTTAGAGGATGAGCAACACTTTCAGTAGGGGGGTGATGATGAGGCTCATCATTGGGTAAATATATGGAGCTTAATACACCTCCAAAGCTTACTAAAATCAACTCTTCTCATGATTCATACATGTTTTAATTATATTTTTCTTAATGAGATGAGTAAAAATAAGATGTTATGTCTAGTGGTCTAATGTGCATTGATTGCATGTTTTTGGGAGAAAATTATGGCAAATTATGTCTAATTAAGGTGTAGGAACTCGAAGGAGACAAGAGGAGAGATTATAGGAGATGGATATTCCTCATTAAGTCCTCACTCATTCGAAGATCCCTTAATCAAATCACACCAGCTCGGAGTTCCAGGCAGCTGAGTCATGAGGATCATTGGAAGCCGATCTAGTGATAGTTAAGAACCATTTTATATTGATATTGGGAGCCAAGCCTCCCTATATTTAAGGAATTTGTTGGCAACTTCAGATTTATAAATAAAGAGTTCTAGAGCCTCATTAAGATTCGGATTTTATATGCAAGATAACTAAGCACTTTCGAGTTGAAGGATTGTGGCAAAACATTGTTATGTATTCTTTTGATATGTTAATGAAAATTAGCATTTCCTTGATCCAGCACTACGTTGGCTTAGAGAGCTAAAGATATTTGGTTAGGGCACAACCCTAGTAGCATAGGTTCCTCTTACTATACTTGTATTCTTAGGTTGTTTCGTAGATTACTTGTTGAATTGATTTTGGCATTGTTTCATTGCAACTATTGGTGAATTGGATTAGTTTGCTTTCATTTGTGCATAGCTTTAGAAGTAGCTTTAGAGAGATAAAGGTATGCAAAACAGGCTAATAATAGGTGGATCTTTCCTCACTCCTACCTTCAGGGACCATGGTTTGAGGAAAAACTCCCATTCAGCCCCAAAAAGACAGAATTCTAATTTCTTATGAAATTTAGGGTTTTCTGCTAATTAGGCCAGCATCTTTCAGTTTTCAAGGTTATTTTTGTTATTTATGATATCTCCAACTTTGTATGAGATTTCATGGTGTTTCACAATAGGCTGCAAGCATTTCCATGCATGAACTAGGCAAATGAATGATGAAATTTTGTTTTCTTATGTTGCTGGAAATATTTCTTGTTTTGACATGATTTATGGGTAAATTTCAGTGATGTGTGTATTGCAGGAGTTTCAATAGTGCAGGAAGATCTCATATCAGCAACCCTAGCCTAACCTCACCCTTCCATGATAGCAAAGATCCACTAAGTCCATAAACCGAGCTAACATTTCATAAGAACAACTTGACATGCTTGTTAAGCGAATCCAACCATCACACAAACTTGGGTTTGAGTTCTGAGGAAATCCTAGACACTTCCTTTCCTTATTCCTTCCATCACTTACCTTCCATAAGCCCTATACCACTATCCAAATCAATCCTTATGCTTCCGTCCCATTCCTGTAGGAATACAGGTGATCCTGTAGGTGAATTAGGACATCCTGTAGACGTCCTATAAGACAACCTGTAGTGGCATCTTTTGAGGCCGACTTGTGAGAAATGAATCACGAAAGATAGGAGAAGGCCACGGCTTGCCTCTCAAGCGATCTGACCCTTCACAATCATCTCTATCCACACCTAACCCACCCGCCATACAATCAAGAAGAATTAGAATTCATGTTTTCACAAAAATGACTGTTACACTAAAATTTGTCACCATGACTATTTGCAGTTAGTATGGCTCCATCAATTGTCATACTATCCTCCTTGGAAAGTCTCATACCTCTGCTCTCCATGTCAAACTTCAAGAAAGAGAGAAAGTCTTTAAAAACCTATTTATCTTTGGGTACACAGTTTCTCTCAACCTTACCTGCGTGTACGCAACCCAAGTTCACAATACCTGCGTACTTGTACGCTCTGCATGTAAAGGGGTGGGTGCGTACCCCTGTAAAGGTCAAAAGGCGTGAGTTTCATCTTTAAAAAGTTACTTGTGGTCATTTCTAGAGCATTCTAGAAGCTTGTTCGACGTGTATTGAGCGCCTCCAAATGGTTCATGCATCCCTATGAAAGAGGAACTTATCCCATCAAGAGAGGAACTACCCCATCCAAAAGAGGGGAGTATCCCATTGATGTTGGACCTGATTAACTTCCTCTAGAACACTATAAAATACAGGCATTGGACCAGAGGAGGGGAGGTTGAAAGCTGAACATTCCAAAGGGTAGATGCTGCTGGAATTAGGACTTCCTTGTAGAAGCTTGTGAGGAGAGATTACCATCCTTTCTTGTTTCATTTGGAAGTGGGTGAGCTTGTAAAAGTAGAGGAAAACTCTTGCTGTACCCTGGGAGGAACTTGCACAACACCAAGGCTCAGGTTGTAATGGTTTATTTTTTGTTTCCTCAATACAAATAAGTCCATTCTTCTCAATGATTTGTTGTTAATGAATTGTTCCATATACTCCTTGGTCTATATGTTGAATATGCTTTGTTTTATGGAATATTCAGGTGTTATGTAATCATTTGATTGTTAGTGTATGCACAGGTTTCGAAGTGAAGGAGGAGCTCATCCGTATCGACGAGGCTGGACTACTACAACAGCGTTGGACTACAGGTAGGATCTAAACACTTGATTTCTTGTATGGTAAATGCATGTTTAGAGAAGGATTGTTCTTAATTGTCTTGTTTTTCACTAGAAAGCCTTAAGCTTCTAGGGAGGTTGGTTTTGTCCGCAAAATTAACTCTTTCCGCCTGACAAAATGGCGACCATACTGGGGAATCCATGGATTTGATTGATACTTTGATTTAAGAAAATCTGATTTCTTTCTAGTTTTTGATTGATTGACTGTGAATTTGGGTGGAATAGCTTAGGGTTGAGTTAGTTTTAATTTTTCTTGATTTTGAGAGCAGTACGCACCCTCTGCGTTAAGCACAGTGCATACTAGTACGCACTTTTGCTTTGTACACAGAGCGTGGCCGCACCTGTGCCAACAGGCTGCATACGTACCCCTATCAAAAGCTTAGAAAATTTCAATTTTTCCTTTTTACCCATTAGATTTTGTTTATAGTTTATTTATTGCTGCCCAGATCCACTAGTTACCTATAAGAAGCTTTCATCTTGGCTAATTTCATTGGCATTCCTGCTTTAAGATTTTATCAATTGGGTGTTTTGAGTCTCTTTTTTGAAAAATTCTAAATTTGATTTCCTTTGGTCATTACTTGGAGGTTTGTCTCAGTCTTTTCACAATTTTGCATCTTTTTGCTCTTGTTTTTGCAAAAAAAATTCCCCCTCATTCACCGGGGGGGGCTAAATTGTGTATGAGTGTTAATCGCCTTTGAGTGTTTTTATTTTTTTATCTTTGGAACTCTCACC
>APFE030495902.1:130268-141596 GCA_000404065.3 Pinus taeda | reverse complement strand
AGGGTGACTTATTTTCTAATTATTATTTTACAAATATTTTTTAAACATTTCACGTTTTTTTTAAATACAATTTGATGATTCATACAATGTATTCATAATTATTTACAGATAAAGTATACAAATAACTTTGTAATACATTTTATGAATTATTTCAGTGTATTTACCAAATTTTAGAATTTTATCTTCCTGTTAATTATATAAAAATTTGGAATTTTTTCAATTATGATGGTAAGAAAAGTAAAAGTAATTTTCCAATGGAAAATAAAACGCCATATCTAGTTACTTTGGAGATTAAAATTAGGTTCTAAATATTAGTAATGCATAATTAATAATAATATGATATTAAATTTTTTAATATAAATAATAGTAATAAATTATGTTGATCGACTTCATTTATAAAAGTTGATTGACATGTCCACAGGGTTGCGAAGACATCTAATCGGGTTCTTTGTTAATGCACTCTTTGATGTCAAGTCACCAATTCAATACTTTTTGATGTCAAGTCACCAATTCAATTCCCTACCTAATTAGGGTGATATATGTGACATGACCGGCCCCACCGTGGTTACAAGAAAAAATTTGATTAACATATAAATAATGGAAAATGATTTACTATGTGTATATCAACAACATAAGTTGATTGACATATAAATGATGGGAAATGATACATTCTATGTATATCAACCACATTTACTAATATAATTTGGCTAGTCATTACTTATTTAAAAAATACATATTTTATGAAAAAATTAAATATTGTTATTATAGTTTTTTTCATTAGATTAAAGACCATTTTTAAGAAATTCATTTCATAAAGAGAATATTTTTATTAATAAAATCTATCTACAATAACAATTTTATCTTACTCTTTATATAATATTATATTTTATTTTATTTATTTCAATTATATATATATATATATTATATATATTATTATATAACCACCCAATTAAAGTGAAATTCTTTTTCTACTCACATTTAGATGAAATAAAGAATATTATTAAAATAATAATATTGTTTCCCGGCTAAAAATTATGTTAAATTTAGAAGAGTCTATAACTAGCAATTGTCCCAAAAGGTACAAAGAAAGGCCGATAGGATTATTAAATTGAATTGTTGATTTTTTCTAGCAAGAAGTTAATTGGTTTGGTGGAAAACCTTGTTTTGTTGGACTGGATCATTGTTGCAATACTTTTCTTTAGATGTTTGTTTTATATCTATATTACAAGGGAACACATTGAATGTCTTATTTCTTTTTAGAGTAAGTTTAATACGAAAATCAAGAAAAACCTCTATAGATGGTTCAACATATTATGAAGAATACCATCTCATTCATATGCAATACAAATCCATCTTTTCTTTTCTCTGAGATAAAATTTCATGTCTCTATAAGGGCTTGATTTCATGTTTCTATAAGAGCTTGATAAATGTTCATTTATTTTGTAAATACAATAATTTGATTTCATTTTAACACTAGAAATCAGAATTTGATGTGGAAACTTGTAACACATCAGACGCAGAATTATCTGATACGATTTCTTTTTTTAAATTATAGTCTTGAAAGACTTTGACTGAGGACTCCTCTAGCTTAGTCTGATGTTTATTCAAGCCAGTTGTATCTGAGTCCTTGTCTGCTATGTTTACTGGCTTATTGTCATTGTTGCCATCATTGTGAGCTGAAATTGGTTCGGAAGTGTCAGGCTTGGAAGGATCAACCTCTGATACGAAAGAGGCAATATTTGCATCACAATTAGCCTGAAATCCAAAGACCGAAGGTAGACTAGAAAACACAGGAGAAGTACATGTCTCCTTAGGACCTGATGGGTGGATCCTTACTAAATCCATGTCTGACCCTAATGTATTTTCCTTCCTTTGGCTTGAGGATTGTTGACAATCTCTTCTACTATCTACGTGATACTCATTCAATACTCTTATCAGCAATTGTCAGCTCCTTACAATCTCGTTCAAACTCATTATTATCATGTGTTCTGGTGCTTTCCCATCTTGCATAAGAAGTTTGAGAAGACTCTTTAGAACCCAAACATTCTGGCTTTTCAAATTTATTGTTAGAAAAATCTTCGGCCATTGCAACTTGTCTCCCATGGAATTTTCTTAAGTTTTCCAAAGCTTTTTGCCTCAGAAGTAATTCTAAATTCTCTACCTTCGATTCATCAATGCATTCCTCCATATTACATTCTGCATGACAATAAAATGACTTGCCTGACTGTTGCATCCATATTCGAATAATTTGGCAAAACCTTCTTTTTGTTTTTTCCACAAGAATGGATAGACTGCGACTCTCTTCTAGATGGTTCCTGATTCTTTTCTTTGTTTTAACCCTTTCCGGACTACGTACCTCTTTGCTTCTGCTATTGATTTTAACATTGCGCTCTTGTACGTTCTTCCCATTTGGGCTTCTAATGCCAAGCTCATCCCCGCCCTTTTTGTATAGATTACCCTCCTTTTCTTGCAGCTACTGCAGCTTATACTAATGCTTCTTCTATAACGCTGCCTGCTTCCTCTTGCTCTGCGCCTTATAGGATGTTCCTTATGCCTATGTTTTCTAATTTTTTTCTTTTTCTCGGTTCTTGCCCTAGTGGTTGAAGGCTGTCCTTTACGCTTCCGGGAATGTTGATCACTGGAATCAGTGCTCCTGCTCCTGCTCCTGCTCCTAACTCTCTTCCTCTTAGAATCTCTTCCTCTGCTTCTTCTTCTTAGACTTGTATGATGATTACTCTTGCTTGAATCAGAAGATTCAGATGAAGAAATAGAAGGAGACCTCTCCCATTTGGATTTATTGGATTTCTGCCTTGATCTACTAACCTGCTCAGATGCAAGATACTTATACATTGTTGAAGCTGCAATTTTGAGAGAAGTAATTAAAAGGAACGAAGATACTTGCGTCAATAAAGAGGGTGTTTTATAGGAAGGGTGTGTGCCTTTGTAAAGAAAATGGAAGGGAGGCCTGTATTTTGTCATACACTTCACATTTTTTCCATAATAACATACAGAACAAAGCAACAAAATGGTGTCTGCAAAATCTTAAAAATATCCCCATGTTGCTTAACACTATACTACGCATCCATTCAATACCAAATTTCCATACAAATCTTGCAAAACAAACTAAACAAACAAGTCGGAAAAGAAAGAACCCTACACCTCCAATTTCCTGCCTCTTTTTCTTGATTTTATAGATTCCATTGAAAGGTCCTGGAAAATGAAAGTAGAACGCCCTAGCCGAACTCCTCAAGGTGCAAAGTATGCGTCACAATGCCAGGAACCCTGCATTTCCATCCCTAACAAAAGAAAACACAAACTGATTATCATAAAATCAGATATTTAGATCACCTGTAATACCCTAATTGCTTACTGAACCGCAGATGAAATCCAGGAGCAATCGAACGCCTGGATGTATTAATAAGATAACGGAATCCGTTATAAAGATCGTGGATTGCGAATTTCCAATTGAGGGTTTCCGTTCTTTGGCTTGCCTACAATTATTCAATCGTCCATGGATATGAATATATGGATGGAAATGGATATTAGTTTATTTAGTGGATACATCGATTGATCTCCTGCTACTGCTCCTCCTTCGAGCACAACAACCCACCATGCATATTTCATATACTGTTGAATATGAAGAACAGTCCTCACCAAAAGCCGAAGAACAACAAAAACAATTGAGAAGGAAAAAGCAGTAAAAATATCTTCAAGAGTAACATAAAATGGGAAAAAGCAATAAGCAATTCAACAGATATTTGGAAAAAGCAATCACACTTCAAATCAACGGTTGAAAGTGTCTCACATGATCTAATGAAGCAGGATAAAAGTGTTGACTATTGTTGATACATAAGAAGATCTATCGGCCTAAATATTGATACGCATTATCTTTGAAGGTATATTTTAATAAAAAAATGTGAACTCAATTACTAATTTCTAAATCTAACAAAAATAAATAAATTTGAAATAAAAATAAAATATATTAAACATACAATTTTTTTAAATGGAAAAGGCTTAAAAACATAAATTAACATAATTATAATAGAAATTAACTACTTATTAAGAACCATCGCAAAAAAAACACTCGCCTATTTGAAAAGGAAAAAGAATCATAATACATCATGTGATAATTGAAAATGTCGGTGATTAGAGAAATCACTACTTGTTTCCTTAAATGTATGTAAATATCGAGAACACTCATTTATTGTAATACTCTTTTGTGGTTGTAATAGTGTTTGTTTTTGTTTTGGTTTTTTTTTTTTTTTAAATGGAAAAAAACCATCAAGTATATTGGAATGTTGATGTAAATAAATATTTTTTTAATAAATAAATAATTGGATTGAAATTATTTGGGAATGAGACAATTGAATATGAGATTCTTGTTAAAGGAAGAAAAATAAAAATCTCATTAGTAAAGGAGATTGAGATAATTTTTTTGTGATAAAATCTATTAAATTGCTTAGTTGGGGAAGATGTTAAGCCTGGAGAAGAATAAAGAGTCACAGGAGAGAAAAGCGGGCTATTAAAGAAAATTCTAGGCAGGTGGACATTAAAGACCACAAAAATGGGGTGTTGCGAAAGGAAAGAAATTAATCATGGAAGAAAGATATAAAATACATATTGAAGGGATCAATAGAGGTTGTTGATTCACTGGAAAGTACAACTCAACTTGGGGTGAACTCGAGGATTTCAGTTCAAGGTTGGGTGGAAAAAAGTGCAAAATTCCCAAATGTATTTATCAAAATCCCACAATTAGATTTTCCATTATATGATTTTATGTTACAATTCAATATGTGCAGATGATAAAGTCAAGAATATTGCCTATTATATTATTTATGGTGCAAATGAATATTCTTAGATGATACAACTAGGAATACTATGGCATGGAATTAGTTACATTATAAGATTAAGATTATAGTCAAATAGGTTTCATTATGGTTATCTTAAAATTTAGTGTACTAGTGAATAAAATTCTAGTATCTACTTGAAATTGTAAATGAGTTAAACACTGGGTGAGAGATGATGGCACATGCATGTTTTCGAATAAAAATATATGTGTCTATAGGATTTAATTCTTTTGTAGAGTATTAAATTGACACATGTGCTACTATGCACATAATCATCTAAGACACACACACTGTGTACAATCTCCTTTGTACACACAAAATTTTCAGCAATTAAATGTATGATGTGACACTGAGAAGAAAAGGGTTGACTTCAAACAAGGAGGAATTTGGGGAGTAGGTTTGCGGGAAGCTACAGATAAAATAATCATGAGCATTGGGACATATGTTTTTGGGTACAAACTCTTATAACACCATCATAATTTCAGGTTCTTGGTGAATGAATGGAACCAAAGGTATAAGGTTCGGAAAAATCAGTGAACGATAAATAAGCATGTTTGGTGGTACTCAGAGAATTTGATAGCCATACAACCCGACCTTTTGCTAAATATTAAAGTTGAGAATGAGTAAAATGTTATGCTTTTATATTAATATAAGATCAAGTTACTGAAAAATAAAATAATGAATCAGAGCATATTGAGTATACTTCTTTCACTTGAACAAATGGAACTGGTGGAAATATTAATCTACCGAATGAAATTATATCTGTAAACCACCAAAGAAAATATAGTAAGCCTACCATAATAATAAATCATCTTATTAGTATTAGACAAAAAAGAATAAAATAATTATGAGATAAACAATTTGAGGTTGGAATATAAATTGATTTATATTAGAAAAAAAAAGACTAACAAAGTCACCCTAATAAGGGTTATTATAGTGAACCCATTTTCCACACAAAATATATCACGTTCAGAACATGAATCACAACTGATTCAACTAGAGGAAATTCCAAATATCTCTCCTTCATTGTGCCAAAGAATAGAAATATATAGCATAGTACATGGGTGTTATTGTGCTGCAGCCACCAAAATTGTCGACCCTGTTGTGAGGGGACTCAGAGAACTGAAGTGCATAAAAAATAAAATGTCAGTGGAAGGAGACCCAACTACAATTAATGATTATATACCAACAATGAAAGTATGCAATCCTCTAGTTTAGCATATTATTACTCATATTGACCCTCAGGCATATCATAGGAAGAGCGCCAATAACACCGACGAATAACAAATTTTGAATAGGATCACAAAATTCGATTGAGCTCTAGAGATTTGAAGGAACCAACCTAGATGAAATAAATGGTGAAGGTAAGTGAGGACCGTTTTTCATGACTTCGTGAGGAAACATAATGCTCCAAAGGGTATCTTCATACCTACACAACAAGGGAGAAAGGTGTAAGTATTCTACATTATGGATTTGAGCGAGCAGAGTAACCATAGAAACATAGAATGAATGAACTTCATACTTGTACCAATAACCGTTGGTGTAATCCAACTTGTAACCAAGAAAAAAGGGATATACTTAGACATGTGGAATAAACTTGAGAATCTATTAGAGGAAACAAAAGGAGAAACAAAGGTTACAATAGATAAGGAGGACAGGGAAAGAGGACTAGCATGACTTGAATCCATCTTAGGAAACAATAATACCCAAGAGAATACGATTCAACCCTTCATAAAAATCATGTATTGCCCCACCGACAATATTTGAGAATACTATAACTTACTTATTGTTGCTTCCTCTCCTCATCCAATCTGTAGGGTCACCCAAGTGGCTAGGTTGGACTCCACTGCTACTTATATCAAAAACATAACAATAGAAGAAAATAAATTAGAAACTCGTGACATGTTTATGGCCTATTCACAGTAGAAAAAATTAAGGAGGAAGTAGAAAAAACAAAGGAACAACATAAGGTGCCAATGGGTAACTTGGTCAAGAAGAGGGGTCCAACGTATGAGCTATGCTATAAAAATTAACCGGAAAGAAGCCAAAACTAACACTCTTACCAACAGATGATAGAGGAAAACAACCCCCATGTTAGTAATGTAAATGTGACCGCAAGAACCCAAAATGATAATTATCATCCAAATGGGGTGTTGGGGGGGGTGTTGTTGGCAACACATTTAAAACAAAGCCCTGAAATTTTAGAAACTTACCTTCCATTCTCATCTAGGAATTGGGGCCACTGCATTGAGGGGATCAGTTTCCAATGCTTCCTGTATAGTAGGAGGGAAGCACAAGCGTAGACAACTCCAAGTGGATATGAGAACGAAACTATGCAAAGAAAAAAAAATGAACCCATAAAAGACAACTACTAATTAATGATTATATCGAGGCTACTATGAGGTAACATTAAAGGAAGGTTCTCTAGAATTGGCCTCATATGTAAAGATGGAACCCAAGCATACTGTCATCAACTCCATAGAGACATCGAAATAGTGATAAAATATTTTGGAAACTTTCACAGAAATACCATAGAGGGATGGTAGCGAAACAATTCAGAGAAAAAAAGAAATTACTTGTAAACATGTCAAAGGAACAAATGGTAGAGGCATGCAAAATTTGCATGCTTTCATGACATTTGTGTGTCAAAAAAAGGCCAGATGTTGAGGATTGATAGGGAGCGATGCTACAATGCCATGAGACACAAAAGGCGACAACGAAAAGGGAACATTGAAGAATTAGTAGGGATCAAAAGGGGTTAGGGTTGTGTAGGTTAATCTCGTCCCTTGATAGCCATCTCTTCATTCCAACCATTTAAACCCTACCACAGTGGTTACATTCCCCTCCATGTGAAGGATGTAGGCAGGCTGGATCTGATTGCATGATTAATTTCCCAAGGCATAGCAGTATAGATAGTGTTGAAAATTAATGATAGATTTTATGAAAATCACATAACAATAGTACATAGGAGTTAATTCAAGTTTTATTACATATTTAACACTATAAAAAAAATATTATCAGGTATTGCATAACCTTAGAGAGGCGCGCTCCACATAATCACATAAATCGAATTAATATTTCCATTGTAATCCCTATATCATATAATATCTATTTGGCTAATAGGGTATTCCAACCATACATGCTTGATGCATATAATAAACATAAAACTAAGAATAACCTCTTAAGTGCATAGTAGAGATAACATTTCCACAGATAAATCTACTAAGGTATACTTAGTAATAAAGTCATGGAATAAAAGTGCAAATACATCTATCATTTAACTCATAGATGAAGAATACATTCGGAGGGGAAAAGGGTTCCTCACCGGGCAATTCTGAGTTGAAGAAAAACATGCAGAGATAGGGTTTGCAAGAAGATAACAGTGTCGGGCACCATGGAGAGGCGAAAGGGGGGCAGTTCCACCCCCTCCTACAGTGAGGCAGTCTCCAATCATTTCAAGAAACCACTAGAAGCTGAAACCGGGGTTTCAGGAAGAGGGAAATAGGAAAATAGAAGCTCACAGGGGCGGGCAGATACGCAGGAAGAAGTCAGACGACAGAAGCGAATAGGAGGATATAATCAGAAACCTGACCCCGGTAATCAGACTAGACCATGTAAGCCTAGGGCAACCATCACACCCCAAGTGGTCTTAAGTAATCTAGTGTTACAGGTGCACAGGGAGCACATGGAAACTTATGCAGTGATATGTAAATTCATGGGGTTATGGCCAATGGAGAAGGCTTTACATGCTTGGATAAAGGATCATTGGAAACCTAAGGGAGATATAGATCTACACCTTCGATCCAAGGGTTTCTTCACTGTAGTTTTTACAAACATAGAGGATAAAGACAGGGTGTTTGACGGAGGACCATACTTCTATGTTGCTGCAAACCTCTATATGCAGCCATGGGTGACGAATTTTGTCCCAGAGCTTAAGACATTAACTTCAGTGCCGGTATGGATAAGGCTCTATTCCCTACCTCTAGATTATTGCCAACCAGAATCACTAAAAGCCATAAGCAATAAACTAGGGCATTTTTTAAAAATATCAGAGGCCAAAATGCGAGGAAAATATACCTCCTTTTCCTGAATATGCGTATAGATGGACCTTTCTGGAGCTCTACTGGATGAAATAATTCTAGAAGTATATGATGAAGTATGGGTGTAAGGGGTGGACTATGAGCATGTTCCTTTCAGATGCCACAAATGCCATGAACACAGGCATCTATTCAGAGGTTGCCCCTTAAACAAAATGGAGAGTAGAATTAAAGCAGCCTTAGGGAAAGAAACTGAAAGCTTTAACAAAGTGGGGAGCAAAGGTAAAGGAGCGAGAAAGAAATAGAAGAAAATCAGGAAGGAAAAACAGATTAGTCATAATAGGTTCAAGGTATTAGAAGAAGAAGAGGAGCACAATAAAGAGAACTAAATACTGTAGGACAACCCTATAGAGATGGGAAAGGATGATAGCATGGAGGATAGACATGAAAACAGCAAACAAAGTAGGATCTGTCGAACACTATGGAACTTGACAGGGACCAAGAGATGACCCCGAGTGAGGTGGGAATAGAGGATCATGAACTACATGATATTCTTGAAAGGGAGCATCTCGATCTGAAAAAGTTCTTGGAGCAGGGAACTACCAAAGGAATGGATTCGCTACGTCAAGAGGAGTTTAATAGAGTGCAAAAACTATTCCTCTAGAGAACTCAGGTAAAAGGTTCAAGGGTCAAAAGAAACCATGATAGTCAGGACAATGGAGGGGTTAAAATGATGGAGGCAACATTGGGACAAGCTTCCAAGAAATCAGGCATGAAAAGAGGAAGAAAAAAATAGAATGAGTTGTTGATAGAGTGTGGAAAGCTCATGATAAAATCAGGTAAGATGAAATACCTAACTAGTTACTCATTTACAATTCTTTCTTAATGAAGCTAACAACATGGAATATTAGGGGTCTAGGAAGTAAAAGGAAACAAAGAAATCTCAGCAATAGAATGAAAGATGAAAAACCAGATATGGTTATTATCTAGGAAACAAAATGTTCAATAGACAAAATAAGAGAGATACATAGAAAATGGCTTATCAAATATGAATATCTAGAAGTTAAAGTAGACAAAGTAGCGGGAGGAATTATCACACTTTCGAACCCTCAGAAACTTGGTATCCTAGATGTTGAAGCATCCAGGAACTATCTATCAGTGGTCATCCAACCTTTGGGGGACAAGGAAGTTTATTTTCTCACAAATGTATATGGTCCACAAAAGCTAGAAGATAAACTCAGACTTCTAACCTCATTGGAGGAGTTAAGAGAAAGACATCCGGGTATCCACTAGATTCTAGGAGGGGATTTTAATATGATTAGGGCTCTATCGGAAAAAATGGTGGGACCAGATCACTAGGTAGAGATTCCATAGCATTTAAGAATTTCATAAACAACATGAGGCTAGTAGATACAGAGACAAGTAAGGGTATCTTCACCTGGAATAATAAGAGGGGATGAGTGTCTCAAGTGGCCTCTAAACTTGATGGATTCATTATCTTGGAGGGCCTCATCCTCACAGGCCATAACTTGTCAGTTATGATACTTCCTTTTGGAGGCTCGGACCACTGACCTATTCAAATTGAAGCATCCTTCATAGGAACTCCAAGAAATAGACTTTCCAGGTTTGTAAACATTTAGCTTACCCATCCTGACTTTATCAGCAATATTGAAATATAGTCGACAAAAGATATGCAAGTTCAGGGTACCAAAATGTTCCTTCTGCATTAGAGATTGAAACACATCAAACACATGCTTAAATATTGGAATAAGAATGAATTTGGCAACATATTCGAAGCCAAAAGAGAAGTTGAATGGAAACTACAGGAAATTAACCAGACCATCATCAGAGAGGGCTTCACCGGGGAGAGTAAGGAACAAGCTGACTATGTTCAACTAGAATGGGAAGGCTTATGCAAGAAAGAGGAGATCTTCTCGAAATAGATATTGAGGGTACAATGCTTAAAAGAAGGAGAAAGGAATACAAGGTCTTTTCACAAACCCACCATGGATCATAGGTCCCATAACAAGATTTCAAAAATCAAAGGTACTCAAGGAAAATAGCTCACTACACACCAAGAAATAGAAACTATTCTAGTTCAACATTTCCAAGGCATAGTTGAGGAGCCTCTCATAGAGAGATCACAATTTATCAAGGACTTCACAAAGCATATTCCTAATCTA
This sequence comes from Pinus taeda, assembly GCA_000404065.3. Classification (NCBI taxonomy): domain Eukaryota; kingdom Viridiplantae; phylum Streptophyta; class Pinopsida; order Pinales; family Pinaceae; genus Pinus; species Pinus taeda. Next base: position 130,529 of record APFE030495902.1, on the reverse strand, counting down.
GTGACAAGAGAGGATAATTATAATCTTAACAGACGAGTGAATGATGAGGAAATGAGTTAAGTCATCAAAGAAATTCAAAATGGGAAAGCTCCAAGTCAGGATCGTTTGAATGTTGACCTCTTCAAAGCATGCTAGGAAATAACACATATTTCATTAAATTTGGAAGTATTCTATTACAAGGCCTCCAACAACATTCATTTTTTTTGTAAATTTCCATATTAACTTGATTCAACATTAAAATAATTTGCAAAACCAATTAGA
>APFE030495902.1:110916-127036 GCA_000404065.3 Pinus taeda | reverse complement strand
GTACAAGGTGTTACAAAATATTGGTACTATGGCATACAAATTGGAGCTTCCTGCAGCTTCTCGAGTGCACCCAGTTTTCCATGTTTCATGTTTAAAGAAGGTTATAGGAAACAAGCTCCCAGTTCAAATAATATTGCCATAACTTGACGAGGAAAGAAAAATTATATTGGAATCAGAATTAGTCATAGCAACAAGAACTCGATAACTATGAAATCGATCCATTTCAGAGTATCTCATCAGGTGGAAGAACTTATCCATTGAAGATTCCACAAGGGAGGATGAGAATTTTATATAGAAGCATCCAAAACTACTCAAGCATTGAGGACAACACTTTTTTGAAGGAGAGGGGCATGTTAGGTCCCTATAATACTAGTTATGCCCCATTAATATTGTAGTTGTATCCCTTATTAATATTGTTGTGCCCCTATTGTCCCCATATTGTTATTATTGTGCCCCATAGAATCCCTCTATTGTTATTTTTGTGCCTTTATATTATTATTGTTAGGTCGGCTTGGTTGTATTGTGACCCCTTAGACTCCTATATATAGAAAGGAGGTTTTTTCATTTGAATCATCAAAGAATTGTTCATTTATGTAATATAATGGAGGTTGCCCCCTTGAAGAGGCTTAATTCTAAGGTGTTGATCTATCTTTTCTATCTTTTTGTGAGCTAGTTTCATAACAGCTTCTCAGTATAATTACTAAATCTGAAGATTTCCCAACACCATACTGCTCTTCAGATTCATAGGGAGAGTCTTTGTAGTCAACCATCTTGCTATCCATTTGATATTTGTTCTTGTAAGGTATATCATGTCAAATAAACCAAATCACAATAAACCTACATACCTTAGCAAAGCTCAAGGAGGATACTTTGTCTACAACATCAACAAATTAGCGTGATACATGTATAACATAATCATGACGGCATATAGAAACTTAATACATAAGCATATCTCCATGCAACCATTAATTCTAGCTAGGGTCCAGTCATCAATGCATGACCTTAACAACAACACACACCACGACCTCATTCATGACAACAACCACTACATCACTGTACACTTGACCACATGCAAACATGAACATGCATAAGAAATATGTAACCAACTACACATGTGCATAAGCACATATGGTCAAGCATGAATGAATAATACTTGAACCAAACCTACAAGAAATATACATGCAACCAAACATACAAGAATGTAGCCAAACATACTACAATAATACATGTAAGGGACATAAGTTGACATGTAACTAGTCATACACTCATGATGGTGCATTCCACAACAACAAGCTCAAGTTTCACATGAGGACATCACTACCACCATGATGAACATCTGCAAATGGAAGAAGCACATGGAATGCAAGTGTGAGAGACACACATGCAACTGACATGCATTCATGACCAACATATACCCCATCCAATCCGAGAGGTGAACCTTGCTTTGATACCACTTTGTAATACCCTCCTCCCACATCTACCCAAGCAACCAGCCAGCCATGGTAAACATGTGACGAGAGGCCACTATGATATGATTCGACCTCCTAAGCCGCATTAAGGAAGTGGAACTAATTGAAACACACCATATAGAAATTCAACATCATCTTCGAGACCCTCCAGAACCAATCCAACACTTTATATAGCTTGCCCTTGGGTCCCACTGAGATTTTGTACAACTTAAGCCTCAGTCGCTCTCATGCTATAGGCATGACAATGTCCGGAAACCTAGAGTTTCTCTCATAGGATTTCTTGCCAGCGTCCTGAGACTCATTTAGTCAGCGTTATGCTAGTGTCCCCAAGATTTGAGCCACTTTTTCAGGCCCAAAGCCAAGGTCACTGCCCAGAATTGAACCATCTCTTAAAATCAATAAAATAACATGGAAATGACAATACTATATAAAATACGTGTTTAAGACCTTGATTGGATCCCTACTAGCTATGATAAGCATTTCGTCAAACATATCATGAATATGTAAACTACAGGTGTAAATAACAATTTTGATCATAGGGGTCTCATACTTAGCTAAGAATCGCTACAACCCATTGATGCCTCAACACATCAACTATCATTCCATCCATTAGGTCATAGGTACATTGATCATTCAATTACAAGTAAAAACATGATGAAAGCCATACATAGCTATTGTCATAAGACACATACATAACCAACATAATAGCAACATAAATAATCATGAAAGTATAGACCACATATAATCCATCAAAATTCTCATATAAATACAAGGAGAAATAACCTTTCATTAATGATGCAAAATCCAAACCCGAAATGGGACTTCCATGTTCCACCTGACCATAGAATGGTTGAGCCAAATCTCTCTTCAACCATTCACCCCTATGTCATATTCCAAGCATGAATGTGGATCTCATAGAACACATCAATCACAACTCATCCAGGGATTCCATAGGCCATCCACCTCAACCCATCAAACAATGATTCCACCTTACGGTTTGACATCACACAAACATCATCATATCGATCTCTACCCTAGCCATCTAGGGCTTCAGAGTATTTGTTCCAACCAAGGCTCTAGGACTAGTAACTCAACCCATAGCTGTTGTCGAGCTCCAAAGCGTTTTTCCAACTAAGGCTCCAGGACAAGTAACTCAACCCATCAAGGGCTCCAAAGAATTTTTCCAACTAAGGCTATGGGACTAGTAACTCAACCCAAGTTGTTAGAGGAATCTAGAGTGTTTGTCCAACAAAGGCTCCAGGAACTAGTAACTCAACCCAAGCTAAGGAAACATGAAAACCAACCAAAAAACACAAGGAAATAAACCAACAAAATCCATGGTTATCCAAGAAATGGCAAGGTAGGAAATCCACTGTCAATATAGGCAATCCTCCATGTCAATGATAGATCACAACGAATAATCCACATGCATATGACATGCATGCCAAAACTAGTGAAGGAAACATACGAGCAACTTGGTACTTGTAAGAAAATATGATGTAGTTGTTGATCATGATGCCTTCTTGCACTTTCCTGCTCTTCCTTTTCCTTGTTTCTCCAGGAATCCAAGTATGCCACACCCTCCAAGAGTGCTCCAGGAAAACTCTGTATCCAAGAGTATGAGAGAGAGAGAATAATGAGAGAGCTCGAAAATTGAATTGGAAAAAGGTTACCAATTGATCCTTAGAAGCTTTTTTATGAATGAGGCCTCTATTTTCTTCATTTTCCATTATTTCCCTTTATTTTCCTCCTCACATGCAACTTGTGACATTACACCTCCTTTTTCTCCTAATTTCTATTGTTTTCATAAATAAATGTGCCAAAAATTCCATTTTTCCTTCCCAAATCCTTAGCCATTTTCTTTGTGAATTTCCTTAGCCATAAAAAATCACAAGTGATCCCATCACTAGGATTTTTCCAACATTTAGATTGGAATAATTGTCCCATCATTAGCAGTGATTATTTTTCCTTTATTAACTTTTATTACATGGAATCTTCACCAAGTCCGATACCATTGTCCCACTTGTTATTTTCTTTACAAAGGGGGGCACAGGAGAGCTTAGTGATTTTTCCAACCCTGAAATGCCCATTGTTTCTCTACACAAGGAGAACTTCTCAGAGCTCACAGATTTTGTCAATGCATTTATAGTATTCTTCAAAGTTTCCATCGTTACTAGCAACACCTTTTTTCCTTCTATCATATCACTCACAAAGTGATACTGAACATCAATGTTCTTTGTCATTGAATGATAAGCAGGGTTATTTTACAAGAAAATTTCACTTTGGCTTTCACAGTCTATCCTTATAGTTCCTTGTACTAACACCATACTTGAACCAATATCTGCAACCAAACTGCTTCCTTGCTTGCATGAGTGGCTGCCATGTATTTTTCCTCTGTAGTTGATAGTGCCACTACATATTGTTTCTTACTCATCTAACTCATTGCACCTCCAAATAGGTTAAACACATACCCACTTGTAGATCTTCTCTTATCCAAATCTCCAACCCAGTCTGCATTAACAAATCCACGGATATCCAAAATATTTTCTAATCCTGGTCTTCCTTGGTAGTACAAACCATAATCGCTAGTGCCACGAAAATACCTGAAAACCCGCTTCACTGTTGTCTAATGCTCCTTCCCTGGTTTTGACATAAACCTACTCAATATTCCCACTACATGTGATATCTCTGGTCTAGTACATACCATTGCATACATCAAGCTACCGATTGCACTTGCATATGGAACACGAGACATATCCTCTTCCTCTTCTTGTGTCTTGAGACACTGTTCAAAAAATAACTGTACACCTACAGGAATAGGAACCTTCACCAATTTACTATCTTGCATATTAAACCTCTGTAGTATTGTCTCGACATACTTCCTCTGGTTTAACTAGAGCTTCCTCTTTACCTGATCTCTTTTAATTTCCATGCCCAAAATATAGTTTACAACACCAATATCTTTCATGTCAAATTTGGAGGACAATTAGGTCTTCAAATCTTGGATAATTTCTTTGTCATTTCCAACCAGAAACATATCATCCACATACAAGATCAGATAAATAACACAGTCACCAATTAATTTAAAATATGCACAATGATCTACTTTGCTTCTGGTGAATCCAAGTTCCCATATAAATGTATCAAATTTCTAATACCACATCCTTGGTGATTGTTTTAACCCATACAAAGACTTCTTTAACTTGCATACCAGTTCTTTCTTACCCTTCACCGCAAAGCCTTTACGTTACTTCATGTAGATCTCCTCTTCCAGATCCCCATGAAGAAATGTTGTCTTCACATCCATCTGTTCTACCTCAAAATCAAAAGTAGCAGCAATAGATAAAAGTAATCTAATAGAAGTTATCTTGGCAACAAGAGAAAAAATATCACCAAAATCAATTCCCAACACCTGGGAATAACCGTTTGCTATCAATCGAGCTTTGTATTTCTCCACCTTTCCTTCTGCATTTGTCTTCTTCTTGAACACCAATTTGCTTCCAATGGGTTTCCTTCCAAACGGAAACTCCACTAGATCCCAAGCCTATTTTTTGTGCAAAGATGCCATTTTATCAACCATGACCTCTTTCCAAAGTTTTCATCCTCTAAATCTACTACTTCCTTCACAGTTCTGGGATCATCGTTAGTAATAAATAAAGAAAAATTTGAATAGAAAGTAGATGGACTATACCTTTCTAGTTGCCTTCTTTCTTGAATTGATCTTATTACACCTGCAGTTTGTGGCTCTTCATCTTTTGATTCCTCCTCTGTTGTAGAGTCTGATTCTTCCTCCTTTAGCTCAAACTCTATCTTCTCAGGTTCCTTTGGTTGGACATCATGTTTAATAACATATTTCACTTCTATAAACACTACATATTGGTTGTACAAAACCTACCTTGATGCTGGGTTCCAAAGCTTATAACACTTTAAACCATCCTTATACCCAATAAAGATGCACCTTTCAGATTTACTATCCAACTTGGTTCATTTCTCCTTTGGAAGATGTACATATGCATCACATCCAAATACCCTCAGATGTGAAAGAGAGGGCTTCTTACCAGTCCATACCTCTTGTGGATTCTTATCCTCCAACGTCAATGAAGGTGATCTGTTGACCAGGTAACATGTCGTCTCCACCACCTCTGCCCAGAATTCTTGTCCTAACTCGGCACCACTGAGCATGCTTCTTGCCTTTTCCATCAATGTCTTGTTCATTCTTTCTGCAACTCTATTTTGCTGAGGTGTATATGGAGTAGTCTTATGCCATGCTATACCACACTTCTTACAGAATTCTTCAAATTCCTTATTGCAAAACTCTCCACCATTATCTGTCCTCAACACCTTTATCTTCTACTCAATCTGGTTTTCCACCAAAGCCTTAAATTCTTTAAACCTGTTAAAGACTTTAGATTTCTTCTTAAAGAAATATATCCATGTATTCCTTGAGAAGTCATCTATAAATGATACATAGGACACAGACTTACCCAGTGATGGGACCTTCATAGGTCCAAACACATCACTGTGCACAAGCTCTAATATTTGTTTTGCCCTCTTACCACTATAGGGGAAACTCACCCAATTCCACTTTCCATATACACAATTTTCACAGAAATCAAAATCCATAGAGTTATTACTCATACCTCCCACATTACCCTTACCATGAAGTATTCGAAAGCCCTTCTCTCCAATATGTCCAAGCCTTTGATGCCACATCATGGTCTTCTCTGTAGATACCACTAGATTTTCTACTCCACTTTCAGGAACCACAGAACTATTGCACCCATCAACAACAGTGCTACCTTGTAGCTTGTACAGAGTTCCAGTCCGGACTCCCCACATCAATACCAGTGCTCCTCGAACCATCTTGCAGGTATCCTTCTCGAACACTGTTTTTACACCTGCATCATCCAACTTGCTTACAGAAATCAGATTTCTAGCGAATGCAGGAATATGTAGAACACCCGGAAGTGTTCTAACCCTTCCACCTTGCAACTTGAACTTTAATTTTCCATGACCAACAATTCTATCCTTCCTATCATCCCCTAAGAAGACATCACCACCATCGTATTTATCATACTTGTAGAACCACTATCTATGGGGAGTGAAGTGAAAGGATGCACCTAAATCAATTAATCATGCCTCATGATCTACATGTGTACTTGAAGAAGCCAAGTACACATCCCCACCTTCATCTGAGGTGGTTTTCACCTCTGTAGAAGAAGTATCATAAGATCCCTTTCCTTTATCAGGAGCTTTAGATTTACAGACCCTTTTGTATGCCTTTCCTTTCCGCATTTCCAGCACACCACCTTTACAGGCTTTCCTGGAGAGTTAGATCTCCCACTCAATGAGTTATTTTTGTTTCTGTTCTGGGACCGTCCTCGTATAGACAAGGCATCATCATTCTGGCTCTCCATATTTTTCTGTCTCATCTCCTCTGTTAGCAAGGATGAGACTATTTCATCAAACTGCAAGGCAATTGCAATGCTACCTATTGCAATAACAAGACTATCCCAGGAATCTAGTAGGGAACACAACAAACTAATGCACTTATCTTCATCTGAAATTTTAATATCAATAGATAATAACTAACTTACCACAGTATTAAATGCATTCAGATTCTCTATCACTGAGTCTCCATATTTCATCCTCAGGTTATACAACTTTTTCTGGAGGACAAGTTTATTCACCAAAGACTTAGATTGGTACAAAGTCCCTAACTTGTCCCACAAAGCCTTCGTCGTAGCTTGCCCTGATACATTCAGCAATACTAAATCTGAGACACATAATCATATTGTGCTCTTTGCCTTCTGATCGAACTTCTTCCATTCTTCATCGGACACTCTCGTTGGTTTAGTACCTGGATCTACCATGATCCACTGATCTTTATCCACCAACAAATCCTCCATATTAAGTTTCCATAACTCAAAACTCTGACCATTAAATTTATCGATCTTTATTTTTCCACTGCTCGCCATCTTCTTTCACCGCTAGAATCAATACCGCAAATCTCACACTAAACAGGGTCTACCACAGGCCTGAGCGAAACCCCTCAGCAACAAAGGCGTCCCCTTGAAGCCAAAATAGATCTGATACCAAAAGTAGCTTTTAACCCCATATAAAAATTACCTGCATACAAATTCGAAAACATATAAAATAAGAAATGCGAGTGCATAACACATAAATCACATATACACAGAGATTTTTCCCCTAGATCCCAAAACCGAGACTACCAGCTTGATTTTTCATTATATTCCTTTCAATGTTACAATACATATTTATACATGGTGAAGCATCCAATACCATGGAATGAAAACCATCGCGTCCAAAACCATGGACTAAAAACCATAGGTAGGTTCGCCCAACCTAATATAGGGTCCAAAAAAAAATTTCTCAGGGCACTGCCCTAGACGCCGTTGAGGGGGGCTACCCACCCCCCTCAAACCCCCCGGACAGGGGGGGCTGTCGCCCCCCCTGTGACCCCCCCCCGTTGAGCAATAAAGGGGGGGCTCCGCACCCCCTCTAACCCCTCGGTTCACTACATAGGTTAGTCGTGGAAAGAATATAACACAGCCCAACAATAATTGTCCCATCATCAACAGTTATTGTTTTTCCTTTATTAACTTTTATTACATGGAATTTTCACCAAGGCTATTACAAAATACATCATTCAAATGTCTTAATATTGGGTGATTTTCCTCATGTCCTTGTCATTTTTTGATTCACTTGTTACCTGGAACATAAATGAACACATCTATTTCTACTATGTCTTCTCATTTGCAACGTTGATATTTTCCTAACTGTCACAAGATTTTCCATCCCCTGTAGTGCCACTCTTCCTCCTTCATCACTGAGACATTCCATCGATTTTCTATGGAAGTTGACATTAGAGGAAATTATAACCTAAAAGTGTCCATGAAATTTCCATGTCATAATATGTAAACCAATCAAAATACTCTAAATTTTGAAATAGATACATGTAGATATTTTGGAGGGAAAAGAATAAAACTAATTTTTTTAATTGTATTTTTGGCTTATTTCCTTATAGTTTTACTCAAATTTCAAGTTTATACACAAATGTGGAATTAAACTCCACATACAACAAGTGTATACACTTGAAATTTGAATAAACCTATGAGGATATAAGCCAAAAATACAATAAAAAAAGTAGTTTTCTTGTTCTCTCTCCAAAATTCATAACTCTTTTTTTATTATTTTTCCTTAGGAGGCAATGTTTAGGCTAAAATTTCCTCTAATTTTTTCATGGTGTGGACCACTAGAAATTCCATACCAACTAGCACATCATATGATCCCAATGGAAATAGGTTCAAATTAACCAACGTGGGCATGTCATTGATCACCACTGAGCATGATTCCACCATGTCCGCAACTCGCCTTTTGGTTCCCATTGCTAGTTGAACTAACCATGGTTTTTCATGGGATTTATTATGCGATACACACTTTTCTAAGACCTTTGGGATAATTTAAATGCAATTAGAGCTTAGGTAAATCAACATTAAATGGGTTGGTGAATGACCATACCTTCCTTCTCAATCACTAAATCTTAATGATCGACATGCCTATTTGCTAATGTGGCAAAAATTCATGGCACATTTTGGGCCATACCATTCACTATATATGCTTCTTACTCATTATACAATTTTGGGCCATTCTATTGTCACTGATGATAGTATTTATGCATGTGGTTTTCACCACATTTCCAACACTGCATGGGTCCTCTTTTGAACCTCTTAGTTTTCTTTCTTGATGTCTTAGAAAAAAAATATTGGTTGTTGTTAAAAGATATTTGTTGAAATTCACCCTTGACAGGGGTGGTGAACTTCACATTCTTTCTTCCTTACTGTACCCTAAATATTTTTGTCCTTTTTCCTTAAAATTACACCTAAATCTTGTTTTCCAATCAACCTAGAAATAAATTTTATACTTGGAATTCATAGTAATACCGAGTTTTCCAGATGATGACCTCCAATGTTTTTGGCTCATTGAAATCAATTTTATCCCTCAAAAACTATGGAAACCCATTAAGTTACCTCTCAATATATACTTTATCATCTTTGATATAAGTGACATACCTTAGTAGTTCCAAGAATCTATTAGTGTGATCTAGGGGATCTAGAAAATGCTCAAAAATAAATGTGCTCAAATTCTCTGAATACTAGTGCCAAATGGTAGATATCATTGTTTTTATTTTAACAATGCTTGAATTTCCTCAATCCAACATCGTATGAGAAAATTATCGTGTTATGAAGTTTTGGGAAAACAAGCAAAAAGTCAACTTGCAAGGTTGACTATTCAAGTACAGATGTTGATGTCACAAGCCACATGGTGTGGAGTAGGAGCATCCCCTCTACAGACAGAGGTGATCCCTCTAGCCCAAGAATGGGTCTAGCCGCAAACAAGACAATCTAATGTAAATTTCCTTAGATTAGAATCGAATAAGAGGGCCTACCTCTTATAGCGCTAATCCACTTGATGGTGATGTTGCTTCCTTGCTCTAGCTTCCTTTCATTCCTTTTGTTCAAATACCTAAAAAAAACATGCAAGAAACATCAAAAAATGTGATATCATAAGATCGAATTCAATCTACTTAAAAGGTCAAGGAGTTTTAAGCTATAAAATGTAATATTTCACACGATATAGGAAAAAACCATTAGTTGTATTAATATAAACTTCAAAGAGAAATGCAGCTAGAGCCTTAACGTTGTAGGTTCCCTTTGGCATGCTTGGGTTCCAACACCACTATAATCATCTCATGATTCACCCTCAAAACAATGGAATTTCAAGGCTTCTTTCCTTTTGCTCCAAACTAAACACCATAAGCTTATTCTCCCTTAACACACATACTAGAAGACTAAGTTTCTCAAGATGGCTATCAAGATTTTCATATTATTTCATCCCTCTCATTAGCTAGCTGAGGTTGTGAAATGATGAGTTTATATAGCTTTGATGGAGGGGAAATGGATCCTCTTATGGTGGGAGATTCCTTATCCATTTTGGTTTGTTCCATTTTAATAGGGGAAAGGAGCCCAAATAGTCCCTCTCGGCTCTATCTTTCTCAACCATTTACCAGCCTTCCATTCACGAAGCTTCTAGACATCGAAGATTCGACTCCATTTTTAATAAATTGCCAAAAGAGGGTTGACACAGGTCATGAATGGCTGACCAATGTCGTTCAGTGCTAGGCCCACTATTAGACTCTGCAAATCAGTGCAAGGAGGAAACTGAGCTTGATGGAATATTTTTGGGAAATGATGTAAGAGGTAAATGTTCTGCAGATGAAGAGGGATGTAGGGACATGTTCTTCATGGTAGGGAAACATATGAGGGTCACTGTAGAGGCCCTCCAAGATCGAGGAACGGGGGAGTATAGGGATAGTGATGAAATTTTGTGTAATATATGCCCCCTAAAGCATGAAGGCCGAACAGGAGTGAGGGGTAAAATGTTTTACAAGTAGATGCATGGAACCAGAGACTGCCATCGGAAAACCCGCAAGCGAGCATAGATACATATACATCATTTAAATATCTAATACATGAAACGTGGTATGGATGCAGCCATTCAGAAGAAGGTCATGTAAATGGATCCAAGGTATGGGCATAGCCATCTAGTAAAAAGGATCATATCAAACCCAAGGTATGGTCGCAGCCATCCAATAATGAGAAGGATCACATATAACAGACTCATCGTATGGTCACAGCCATCCATCTGAAAGAGACATGTATGTAAGGATGATCATGTCACACTGCTCTACAACCTAGACTTGTGTAATCTGAGCCTAGGGTCTTGTGCTCCAACATGACCCGATCAAAGTATAATTTCTAGCATGCAAATAGATGTGTTGACGTCGAACATGCTAGAAAATAGCTTGATTACCAGTCAATCTTGTAAATTGCTAACAAGCGTGAGAGAAACCACCAATAATGATAATGGCTCTCAAGGTACCAGTAGCACAATTCATGGAGTGTGAATAAGGAACTAAAGTTGAACACCCGTGAAATCACTCGATAGAAAGCCAATGATCAGAACGTGTTGTCGAGTGTGAAGAACTTGTCATTAGGGCATACAAGCTCTAAGGTATTGGAAGGGAGTTTCTTAACCAACTTCACAGATAATGAGCTGAATTTGACAGGAAGTGACCTTGTCCAAGGAGGGCCATGATGTATTCCACATCATTAACATGAGACAAGTGATTCAATGATTATGAGATGATATAGAGAATCAGAAATTAGTGTAAACTGTAGAAGGATTAACTCTTGAACATATCGATGACATGACTACGGAGTTTGGCAGCTTTTGGATCCATAGGATCAGAGGTCATGATGATGTGGCAGAGATCAAATGGAAAGGCAAAAAGTGGCGGCCCAAACCCAAGAAGGTTAATGATGAAGTGGGGATATCCCAACCTAACACGAAGCAGAAGAGTGTTATGTTCAAGAGTGACTAGCTACCGACACAACTAGTAAAAATTTCCCATTTTCCTGCATCATTTCTGGTAGGTACCCCAATTATTTTTTACCACAAGCTTGAAGGGGATAACATATGCTTGTAATGTAAATCCATCCTTTGGATAGATCCGACCTAGTAATATTAACGAGCCCTAGGAAGGATGAGCTCGTGTCCATCATGGTGACGAATCTGATGTCATTTAAATTTTAATGAGTTTGACAAAGGGAAAACTCAGTATCTTTTTCATGTTTAGAGAGTTTGAAAAAGATAAAAAGAAAAAAGAAAAATCCATAACGTCCATTTTCGTAAAGTTGTCTCTCGAGCTCGAAAAGGTAGAAAACAATACTCAAAAGAACCTCTTGACCATGTCAGCCAAGCAGTACCTTTTGGGTAAACAACATTTCGCAGCATTTTACGAGTTCAAAATGAAAAGAGCTTGGCAATATTTTCGTGCTTTAAGAGTCGGAAAAGAGCTTAAAGCAGACACCCTATTTTTATTCTCTTTAACGAGTCAAAAAGGGAAAAATACTTGGCGATCTTTTCATTTGAGTTTTTTGCAAGTCGAGAAAAGAGCTTAAACATGACTCTGACACCATCATTAGCGAACCATCACCTGTCACTACACAAGAAGCAAATGTATTATCCGTTTCTAAGGTAAAATAGTGGAAAAAATGCTTTTAAAACCCTAAAACATGGTGAAAATTTTATAAAAAGGGAAAAAGTAAAACATTTTTACCATTAACCTCGTTTACCTCATTTGGAGCAATTTTTTACCCACTTGTGCCCTAAATCTTCAGGAGCATATTCCAACAGATCCAGGAGGTTGATCGACGAATTGTCTATTACAAGTAAGAGCTGAGGCCCTAAGCTTTGCATTCATACCTGATTTTCATGTATTTAACCATTTTTTCACGGTTTTTGATGGATTTTTAGCAAAAAAAAATCGCCCTTACTCAGCAAGGGATCCAGGCATGGGACCACGCTAATTAAAGGATTTCAGAACAATCTCTCGCATCGTCAGCACACCTGTTTTAAAAATAGTCATGTTGCCGCCGGGAGATGAATTTTTTCAATTTTCTGCGCAATTTCATTTCTCTAAATCTGAAATTTCTCTGTCAAAAACTGATGTTAAGGTAAATGTGTAGTGTTTGCAGGAAAATCACAACAAGAAATATGGTGATCAAATGGAAAGAACGCGATCATGAAGGAATTGATTCACTGGCTTTGGAAGATCAAAACTGTCTAGATGCACCGAGGAACTATGGGCTCCTCAAGTTCTTTCTTACACCAGGCCTTCGAGCTCAACCTAAGATACCACAATACCTGATCAGTTTGTAAGACGTTGGATGAGAGGTACTTGTGATCTGTGATCAAGTATTGGAGCTAGAGACTTCATACATCTACTTCATTACCAGGTTTTCACGCAGAGGGAACCAGTCCAATTGCATGGAGGCAGGCCCATTGGGGTGAGTGTGAAAATGCCCCTTATAGAACATTGTCCAGAAGTTTTGAAATCTAAAAGCGGAAAGGTTAACATCATGACCATAAGTGACCTTGTACTGAAGGTGCTTCTCTTGACCATTAACTGGGTAGCTGGGGCTCAAACATTACACGAGTCCAACAAATCTAAGTTCCAGTACGCAATAGACGGCACAACACCCACTATCTTCAAATGGGTGGAAGCAATGAAAGTGAACATAAAGTGCTAGTTATCCAAATCCAAGGCAAGAAACATAAGGCAATTTGGATATGGTTATGTTCTGGTGAGTTTCTTCTTGGAACGAATCCCACTATTCCACTATCAGTTGGCAGAGGTAAATCCCCTAGTGCCACGAGATCCACAGATGGTCCGATGGAGTGAAATGATGCGCAGAACTCGAGGGGGCCAACACATGTCATACAAGCCCTATTTCTTTGTGTGGTTGAGGCATCAGATGATTGCGGTAGAGGGTTGGCCATATACTGGGATTGACTTCTGCAACAATTCTGACATGCTACTCCCAGAGGGGGAGGATTTTGATGATGGAGGTGAGAAAAATAGTTTTTTGTTTTTGATTTTATATTGTTTTTGAAATATATGCATTTGTGACACTTTGAATGTGTAATTGTAGATGTGGGACCAGAGCGACCAGTCGGGATGTCCCCAATCACTAGATGTGTTGCTCAAATTTTTGAGATCGCTCCTTATCAGGAAGGAATTGATAATGAGGAGGAGATTCTGCAGAATCTGGATAACCTAACCAAAGGCATCCCAGAGTATGCCCAAATGGAGGAAATTCCACACTATTATTAGCGGCACACAATGAGATTGTTAGATCAGATCCATCAATTACTGACTCGCGTAGTAGGATCAGTAACATGCTATCATGAGCACAATGTCGAGTAGTCCATAGTTTTCGCATTTATAGTTTTGAGGCTTGTGAGCCATGGATGTATACCGAACACATATATTATTTTTAAGTTTTGATGTATGACACTCAAACATTTATCGATATATATATATATATATATATATATATATATATGCTACATTTCTTATTTACTATGATACAATATTTTATTTTCATACATTGCGTAAATGTTTGTCTAACACATAATTAGCTAATGCATATGTTAATGTATTCATATGCCTAGGAATGTGATGATATGTGATATAATCAAAATTTCTTTCCAAGAGATGAATACACAAATACATTCTTAATAACCGAGGGTTTCTAATGGAATACTATCGCAAGCACCATCACCGAACAGACATAAGGAGTTGCAGATATCTACAAAGAAGGTGAAGACATAATGAGCAGGAAAGCTACTTAAAAAACACACCAAACTAAACTACACAAAAATGAATAACACATTTATGCACATAATCCACCATGTAGGATGACCCATGCTAGATTTTTATGGAGTCCATTTCCGGACCTGGGTAATCAAACCATAGTTTTATGTTGACATGATATGTAAACATTGACTTGGCCAAATAATAGAGTAAAACTCATAAAAGGTTGTGCCCCCATGCCGCCCGGGAGAGTGAGGGCTACAAGTCATAATATGGAAACCCCATTGCGATAAGGGAAAATGGTAGAGGCTCAGTGAAAAATTCGCATGAAAGGAAGCGAGAAAAACCTAAATTCATGATGAGGAAAAGGTGGCCCCCAGCATGACTCAGCGAGGTACGTGCCACCAAGCTTCATTTCATTCAACTAGGTGGATAGAATGAAGGGTCACTTTGAGCTCTAGAAAAGAATCGACTAGGATTGTACGAGATCTTAATCAGAGACCCGATATGGAAAAAAGAGTCGTTTCATTTTTTAACGAGGTTGACACAGTAAAAGAATTATCCTCGGACATCTGTTTCATTTTTTTTAACAAGCTTGACATAAGACAAGGAACTATGCTCACATCCCTTGTTTCATTTTTTAATGAGGTTGACAAAGGAACAAACTATCCTCGAGACTCCTGCTCATGGAACATATGAGAACATGGCTTCAAAGAGGTCCTCACCAGATGCGAGAACCAAGATCTAGGAGGAATACATGTCAACTGGGTCCAATGACAAATCAGGTTCTAATGTCCCCAGTACATAATGTACTATACCATCTGTGTGATCATCAACAAATGTGAAGATGGAATGGGTAGCCACATAATTAACCTGTGGTGGGGAAGGTACTACTTGCAAACCAGAACCAATAGGGGACAATGGTTGCAAAGGACTTGTTGGGCTGTGTTATATTCTTTCCACATAGTTAATAGGGGGTTTGAGGGGTACCCGTAACACCACTTTATGGGGTTCGGGGCAGAGCCCCATAAAATTTTGGTTTTGGACCCTATGTTAGGTTGGGCAGACCCACCTATGGTTTTGTGCATGATTTTCGTACATGTTTTTTGGACGCAATGGTTTTCGGTCCATGGTAATGGATGCTTCGGCATGTATAAATATGTATTGTAACATTGAAAGGAACATAATGAAAAATCAAGCTGGTAGTCTCGGTTTTGGGATCCAGGGGAAAATCTCTATGCATATGTGTTTTTATGTGTTATGCTTTCGCATTGTTTATTTTTCTGTGATTTAGAATTCGTATGCAGGTAATTTCTGTACGGGGTTAAAACGTACATTTGGTATTAGAGTTGTTTTGGCTTCAAGGGGACGCCTTTGTTGCTGAGGGGTTTCGCTCGGGCCTGTGGTA
>APFE030495902.1:74998-102984 GCA_000404065.3 Pinus taeda | reverse complement strand
GACAAATAACATCAAATGGACCACACTGCGGCAGGGACGAGACCAAGATGTGCGGAGTTCACAAACATTTTTCATACCCTTCACACACAATTGGGTATCAAAGATTCTGAGCTGCATCTGGTACTCAAATACCGTGGCTGCCTACATAGATACATCCAGGAAGAGATGGAGTTCTTGAACATCTCCTCGCTCGGCACGGCATACCAATATGCTGTCAAAATTGAGCAAAATTTCAAATAGAAGAAGCGAGACTTTGCATCTGCAAATCCAAAGACCAAAGGACAAAGCCAAGGCGGGGTGACCCAAGACAAGCCATCGACGCCGCAAGAAAAGAACAACACCACAAAGCCGAATAAGGACACAGGAAAGTGGTGTGAGTTCCACAAGAGTCCCACTCATAACACAAGTGAGTGTCGGACCAAGCAGTCACTCGTGGCCGAGTTGAAGGCTTCTGAGTCAGATACATGTTCCGACCTTGAGCCAGAACCTGACAAGGGGAATGGAAAAGGGAAGCAGATCATTGATGCAGATCCCAGCGCCACTGTTGCCACTGCCAAGATCCAGAAGAATGAGCCCGAAGAGCCAGAGGAGGGGGAACGTCTTTTCCACTCACAGATGTGGGTGAAGGGTTTACCGATGCAATTCATTGTCGACAGTGGTATCCAAAAGAACCTCATTTCAATAGAGGTCGTGAAGCGGTTGGGCCTACCGACTACACCACACCCGCAGCCGTACAGTATCGGGTGGCTTCATGAAGGACGAGATCTAAAAGTTTGCGAGCAGTGCCGCCTTCCCTACAGCATCAAACCATTCACAGACGAGGTATTGTGTGATGTTACACCTCTGGATGTTTGTGATATGCTATTAGGCCAACCATACTTGTGGAGGAAACATGCTGTGTATGAGTCAAGGCCTCACGTTGTCATTATTTATTTGGATAATTCATTATACAGGATACCGGAGGTAGCCCCACCTACTGCAACCTCTTTGATCACTGCTAAGAAAGGCAGCAAGCTCATATCACAGACTAGGAAATTTATTTTCTGTCTGGTTCGCTCCCAAAGTAAGGGGAAGATCATTGCTACATCCATGACCCCCGCAAAGGGTTCCTCCACACAGCAGCAGCAGCAGCAAAGGGATACGGTCATGACAGAACACAGGAACAACTTCTCCTCACCCACAGGGGTACCACACAAGTTTCAGGTCGGCAACAAAATCTGGTTGCATCGACAGAGAGAATGCCTTACAAGAGCCCATCAGAAGCTCCAACCACTCCGACATGGTCCTTACACCAGTACCAAGGCTATGGGCAACAATGCTTTGAAGCACAGCATTCCTCCATACCTTCGCTTGCACCGAGTGTTCAATGTGGACTGTCGTCGACCATGATTCCACCATTTCTAGACACATCAAAGATTACAGAATAGCTCACCAGAGACCCAGCTCAGCAGAAGCTTTCTCATCTCAGGGAGGAACTCAATGCAATGGGGACCATTGCTTCCTAAGGGGGGAGGAACGATCCAGGTGGATGTTGGTGGCCACCCACCTAGCCCATTTGGACCCCCACAACTGTCTCTTTCAGTCTTTTTAGTTTCCTTAATTGTAGCACAACTTACTATTTTTAGCAGTTTTTCGGGTCCTGAACTTCCGGAGCCTTTTTGAGGCCCTAAACGACGTTTTTTGGGAAATCTGGGGACAACATTGGTCCATGGACCGATGTTTCCCTTCCCAAAGTGGTAGTTCTCGGATAGATCTTTCTAATGAGATATCATACGCATCAAACGGAGATCGTATGCCAAAGTTACGACCCCAGGAAATTGATGTACCAATTTACCCAAAACAGGGCCCACAATTTGGTGTTTCATCTTCTAGGGTTAGGTTTTGGAATGTAAAGGGTTTTCCATTGTTTCTCAACAATAAATAGGCCTTCGAGCCTCATTGTAACATAGTTCAAAACAATTCAAAGGCATGTAGCCACCACATCTCTTCTCAGAGATAAGCTACCATCGCCCTAGCTGGTTTATTGCCATTTCTGGTTGTAAGCATATTTAAGTATTTTCCATTAATGAAATGAAGTATTATTTCCACTGCATCTCTTTATTTATGGTTATCGCATCTCTGTATTTATGGTTATCTCTGTAATCCATTGCGTTCCTGTTTAAATCCGGATCAAGGAAGGTGAAAAAATCAGGGAAGAAGGTGAGAGGTCAACCTTGGAATCAACATGATGTGATTCAAATGAAGGAGCTGGCTAGATAGGAGTCGGGACACTTGGGACCACCGAGGTTGAAAATAACCAGACAGGTAAACCAATTGTTAACCCAGGAAGGACCATCGTTCCCGTATAAGGAGCACCAGCATTTCCAAAAGAAGGAAAAGGACCAGGATTCTCATCTGAGGGGAATCCTTGACTAGTAGACTCTGGAAATGTTTCCATTGGAATCGACCCTAAAAAATCACTAAGGAAGATAACATTAACCAGGAAAATTTTGTGGGCAGTTAATTTTAAGACATTGAAAAAAAAAATTCCTTTTCATGTTTTGAGAGTCGAGAAAAGGATGAAAGATGACTCTAGTCTCTTTCAGATTTAACGAGCTTGAAATTATAAGTTCTCAATTATCTTTTAAATTTAAAGAGTCAAAAAGACAAAAATGATTGCTCAGGATAATCTACGTAAAAAGGATTTTCAGGTAACCATGAATTGCATAATACTTCCCAGCCAACCGAGAAGTACAAGCAGGTAATCTCTCCAAATGTTGTCTTCGGTGTATCACATTTACAAGGCAACATACTCAGCTTCCTATGGGTAAAGGATTACAAACCTAGTGGGGTCTCCCATTATATACGTGAATATACGAGGAGCACAAGTCTATACTAGCATTGTCTAATGTCGAAGAAAATGACAGGTGCTAGGTTTCAAGATGCCGAAACACGTCTATAGCCTAGACCTTTAAATGTGAGCGTTAAGTTTCAATGCTTCCTTAGGTTAATTCAATAAATTTTAATGGTTGATATTGAAATTAAGTCTCATTTTTCAGGCCCTATCGATGTCACTTGAAAAACTCCTATATGCATCTATATGAGACAAAAACCCTTTCAATTCAATGAATGTTTACACTAATTGAGAGTAGAAAAAACAATCAATGCAACAAACAAGCAACTAATAGCAAGATGAATCTTCACTACTTTTCTTTTCAAAACAAAATAATGAAAATTCTTCCCACTTCCTATCCTTCCTATCAAATGGACTTCAACTAGTCCTTTTAACAATAAAAGACGTTCATTCGTTCTCAAATTATCATGATGATGTAATTCTAGCTTTCAATGATGCCAATCAATGCAACATATCAATTAATCAAACTAGAATGATGTATTTTCTTCAATGGAATGTTAAAATGAATCTTTCACATACACGTTTCAATGAAAAATTTTCCAGCAACCAACATCAATCATATGCAAATCATGAGAAAGAGAAATCCCTTCAAACCAAGTATGGAAAGACTCAATCGAAACAAAACGAGAAATGCAATCTATGCTCCAAAAGAGATGTTCAATCAAGAGAAGGGAAAACGAAAAAATTTTCACTTGTTCAATTGAAACCAAAGCAAAATAGATGCAAGGACTAAAAAACGAAATGCAGGAAGCAGAAAACCAACAACTTGACTTGATGAGCAGAAAAACGAGGACAATGACCTAGATGTCCTAGGGGCACAAACCATCCAAAAACTCAAAAAATCAAGTATGGTGAACACAAACCAATCAAGCAAACAAATCAAGCTAACAAAGCTTTTTAGCTAGGGAGAATAAAGGAAAACAAGCCAAGAAACAAAACTTATGAGGACAAGAGACAATGGCAATGATTTAGGAGAAACCCTGATTTTAACCTATAGGAATTGGCATGACCATATAACTGACAACAAGTGCCACAAGAGGCTTTGGCGCAATTGTTCAAGTGTAAATCGCATTGGTCGACGCAACTATCAAAAAATAAATAGCGTTGATATAGGGATTCAAATAAAAAATAGAAAATTTCATAAATCAAAACCAGGCCTCTTACTCTAAATTCAAGAATATAGGTATGAGACAGTGTAAAGCATAGAAAACCAAAAAGAAAGAATGATATGACAAATTTCAACATAAATCATGAAATGAAAACAATCCAAAGAGAGGGATGGATCCCCATTGGAGTTGCCAAATTGTGGAGTAGGAGTATCCCCTCTGCGGATAGAGGTGATTCCTCTAGCCCAAGAATGGGTCTAGCAGAAAACAAGACAATCTAATGCAAATTTCATTAGAATATAATCGAATAACAGGGCCTACCTCTTATAGCACTAATCCACTTGATGGTGATCTTGCTTCCTTGCTTGAGCTTCCATTCATTCCTTTCGTTCAAATACCTGAAACAAACATGCAAGAAACAACAACAAACATGATAGCATAAGATCGAATTCAATCTACTTAAAAGGTCAAGGAGTTTTAAGCTATCAAATGTAATATTACACATGATATAGGAAATAAACCATTAGTTGTATTAATATAAACTTCAAAGAGAAATACGATCGGACCCTTGACGTTGCAAGTTCCCTTTGGCATGTCTAGGTTCTAGCACCACTATAAGCATCTCATGATTCACCCTCAAAACAATGGAAGTTCAAGGCCTCTTTCCCTTTGCTCCAAACTAAACACTATAAGCTTATTCTCCCTTCACACACAAACTAGAAGGCTAAGTTTCTCAAGATGGCTATCAATATTTTCATATTATTTCAGCGCTTTTTAGCTAGATGAGGTTGTGAAATGACGACTTTATATAGCTTTTATGGAGGGGAAATGGATCCTCTTATGGTGGGAGAGGGCTTATCCCTTTTGGTTTGTTCCATTTTAATAGGGGAAAGGAGCCCAAACATTCTCTCTCAGCTCTATCTTTCTCAACCATTTACCAGACTTCCATTCACGAAGCTTCTAGACATGGAAGCTTCGACTCCATTTTTTAAAACTTGCCAAAAGAGGATTGATGCGGTCATGAATGGCAGACTAGCACCGTTCGACGCTAGGCCTAGTGTTAGACTCTGCAAATTGGTGCGGGGAGGAAACTGAGTGTTAGCGTCGGTCTTGAAAGCTGAGCTTGAGGGAATATTCTTGGGAAATGATGTAAGAGGGAAATTTTCTACAGATGAAGAGGGATGTAGGGACATGTTCTTCATGGCATAGAAACATATGAGGGTCACTTTAGAGGTCCTCCAAGATCGAGGAATGGGGAGTACAGGGACAGGGACAAAATGTTTTGTAACACATGGTAGTCCATATGCTGACATGGCATGTTTGACTGGGTTGTATGGATGATATGTGGACCAATGGCATTAGGACATCTGATAGTTGAGTTGGCAATATGGTTGATGAAGTGCCCTAATCATATGCCACTACATGGGCCAATAAGAGGGCATCACGTGGCCATATGAGAGGCTACCAAATGGTCCAAGAGTTGGTTCCAAAAAAAAATTTGAACGACCAACTAGCCTTTAGTGTATTCAACCCCACGACCTTCGTTACGTGAATCGAGCATCTGACCAATCGGGATCTATGAGTGAATTATTAATATTGGTCACTGAATTTTATTTGTTTTCTACCAGTCAAGGAGTTGGGGGTAGTGGGAAGACCATCAGGCTTGCCCAACTAGCCCATCCCATGGTTTTAATGATTATAACATGATTGACGACAAATTATGCGGGCAGGCACGTGGCCCATGGCTCATGACCTATGGTTACATGCGGGTCCAACAGATCATTGGAAAAGGAGAAGAGGGGATTGGCACATGGTTTCACCGCCTACACCCCTAGCCATATGAATATTGAATGTTACTGGGAGTAGAGGCAATGGGTAGGACCCTTATTAAAAAAAAAAAATTGATATATTGAAAGCAATGCAAAATGAGCTCACTCTACCGAATCGAAACTGGGATCTCCAGGTTCCTAATTCAATGCACCACTATTAGGCCAGAGTTTACTTAGTTGAAACATTTGCAGGGCCAAGAGCTAAAGAGGAGTAGTTTTGCAGATAGTTTGGAAAAGAGGGCATATTTTGCTCAATTTTAAGCCTTTTTTAGCTCAACAAAAGCCTAGATAGGGGTTTTTGAGCATTTTGGACAACATGGCAGTGCTATTTTTTCAAATTGATGTTGATATTATGATGTAATGATCATTTTAGAATCTTAATAGAGTGGTCACCATCGGAATCTGGACTCGGAGACGTAGCCCAAGATGGGTGAACTCCGTTATTAATTTGCACTTGTCTTATGCTGCATTTTTATCATCTTTTACCGTAAAATCTCTACAAATTAGCTTATGTTTGTTTACTTTTGTAATTTATATCTATTGCCTAAAAGGGCATAAAAAAAAAACCTACAAATTAATCAATGAAACCTTCACATTCATTTTTGGATCCGTTTAGTATCATAACATGGTTTTTGTGAAGGTGTGACATAATTTGCAAGGTTTTTGAATGCTTACAAGTTCTAGATTGAGAAGGGGAGAAGGAGCACTTGAAGAACCAAATTATCAACTTGGCTTAAGATATCACCTACTCCACTAGCCATGGTACATGAAAAAGGACAAGGATAAGAACTGATGTCTGAGGATGAGAGAGATTTCAGAAAATCTTTCTTTGATATTACTAAGATGGTGAACATATTGTATAATGAAAGAAAAACACAGTTGCAAGGAGAAAGTTGGTGGTGATGGGAGAAAACCTCCACCTCCTCCTCCTCCTTTACCTCCTCCTTCACCCGCTTCTTCACCTCCTTCTTCACATATACCAACTCCTCCAACATCTCCAAGAAGACAAAATAAGTCTCCTTTGCTTAAGCTAGACATCAAGTTCGAATTTCCAATGTATGATGGAGGAGTGAATGTTGAAAATTTGGACAATTGGGTTCATCAAATTGAAGTTTATTGCAAGATCCAAAAGATTGATGATGATATCACAAAGATCCAACTTGCTTCTCTTCATTTGGGAGATGTAGCTCTTATTTGGTGGGAATCCAAAACTCAAGAAGATTTGAAGAAAAGTGGTAAAGCTATCTCTTCTTAGAGTAATTTTATAGTTGCATTAAGCAAGAAATTTTATCCATTAGCTTACATGCAAAAAGAAATAATGGATTGGAAAATTTTTAGACATGTTAAAGGTTAGAGTGTCCAAAGTTACACACAAGAATTTAGAAAAAGAGCATTAATCTTGGGTGTTGATTTTACCTCACAAGATACTCTTCTTCAATATATAGGTGGATTGCATAGTTATTTGAGACATACTATACTTATGTTTAATCCTACTAATCTAGATGAAGTATGTGTTTAGGATACTCATTTAGAATCAAGAGGCAAGAATGTTCCTCAAGAGTCTAGCAAGAAACCCTTTCAATCTGAAGATAAAGGAAAGGGGAAATCTAAAGGAAAAGGCAAGAAGAGTGCTACAGTAAAGAAAGAGGGAGAGAAACTTACTTACAAATATTGTTCAAAATATGGCCACGATGAAGACCATTGTTGGAAATTACATCTAGAATTGAGACCAAATAATTTTAGTAACATGAGGAAACAAAAGACTATTGCTACAACTCAATAAGGTCTAGGATCTTATTCAAGTGATGAAACTAAAATCACAACTATGGGAATGAAATTTATAGCTTCTAACACAAGTACTAGTTCTTCTAGCAAGTCTGTTGAATTTCAAATTGATAAAGAAATAAGTGAGCTTTTTCATATAAATGTTATTGCAAATAATACAAAGCTTGATACACTATTTGATAGTGGATCTCAAGTAAACCCTATTTTTGAAGCAATTGTCAAGAAACTTAATTTAGAGACTACACCTTGTACAAAACCTTACACTTTGGATTAGGTATGTGATGATCCTAAATTGAAAGTGACAAGAAAATCTAAAATTAAATATTCCATCACTGTTAATTTTATAGATGAGGTTGAGCTTGATGTTGTACCACTTGAAAATTGTGGGATTTTCTTAGGGAGCCCATATTTCTATGTCCGAAAAGTCATATTATATCGTCATGAGAAAGAATATCATCTTTTCAAATATGGAATTGAGTGGAATTGAGTATATTGTTAGAGCACATCGCAAGAAGATGAAATTGTCTCTTGTTAGTACAAGATAAATGAAAAGGCTTGTGAATGCTAGTAATAATTTTGTTTTGTTGATGATAAAAGATAAATATATTGTTGAATCTAAAGCTTTCTCTTGATGGGATTCTAAATTCAAGAATGAATTGGTTGAAGTTGTTAATACTTATGGCAAGATGTTTCAGGAACCTGAAGGGTTACCTCCAAAACGAGGAATCCAACATGAGATATAATTGTAGCAAGATGCACAACTTCTAAATATTGGCATGTATAGAATGCTAGTTTTGGAGAATTCAAATATCAAGAAGAAAATCCAAGAGTTTCTTGAAAAATGGGTCATCGAAACTAATACATCTCCTTGTGGGTCTCCTATTGTTTTGGTTCCAAAGAAAGATGGTACATGGCCCATGTGTGTGGATTTCCTAGCTTTGAACAATATTACATTAAAGAATCATTATCCTCTTCCTTGAATTAATGATTTACTAGATCAGTTAAAAGATGTTGTTTATTTTACTAAGTTAGACTTGAGAAGCGGTTATCATCAAATTAGGATTGTTGAAGATGCTATTTGGAAAACTATTTTTAAGACAAAACCAGGATTGTTTGAATGGTTAGTCATGTTGTTTGGGTTTTGTAATGCACTTGCAACATTCATGAGGGTTATGAATGATGTATCGTGACCATTCCTTGATGATTTTTTCGTAGTCTACTTAGATGATATTCTGATTTATAGTAAGACTTGTGAAGAGCATTTCAAGCATGTGAAGAAAGTTTGAGATGTCTTGAAAAAGGAAAATTTGTATTTGAAGATGTCTAAATGTGAATTTGGGAAAATGTTGGAAATAATACTGAAAAGGGGGGTGAATCAATATTAGTAACTCAATAATTTTTCATTTCCATAAGCAGATTTGTATACGCTACTTTAGCTAAGTGAACCAACGTGTACACGAAACTGTTATTAAAGCAACCAACGTATATGCAGAGAACTTTTGATTTACCCAATTTATCATGTATTGAAATTTAACCAGTATGTCAGATAGTAAAAGCAGAATAAAGCATAAGCATCACACATGAACACCAAGATATAAGGTGGAAACCCAATGTGGGTAAAAACCACCTGCTATTGTTGTCTCTGTCTTCTTTTAGTAGTAATAAAAATCTATTTACAATTTTGTATTGGTGCAGACTTATACCAGTGCGCAGGCTTCTAACTACAGAAGGCTGCAACCTTCTCTCCTTTCTAGCTACTACTAGAAGAGAGCTACAACCCCCTAGCTCTTGTACTAGCCGATAAGTTTTTTGGTACGTAGGCACCGACCTACAGAAGGCTATGACCTTCTCTCTTCCTCAAGGGACCACGTTTCATAAATTTTTAGACTAGATCCATCAACAACATCATAAATATAATTCACTCATCAAATATATCTGCATCAACCAATCACCTTTTGAACCAACTATAACCAAATCAATCAATCACTTTGACAATCCATCAATCTCATCATTTAGAACATTGTCACCAGAATACAGTGACCAGAACCCAAGCCAAAACCCAGAACTCTGCAACAGCAAACAAAAGAAACTAAAACATATTTTATATGGTATACGCTACTTCCATGTGTTGAACCTGTGTGTATACACGCTTTTCTCAAAGCCAACTAGCGTATACATCTACAAATGTAAATTCAAAGTTCTACAGCTATTCTAGTCTTTAGTTATATTTACATAATAATATATGCGTCAGTATTTAGATCTAGAATATACATGAGAAACAACACATAATTATAGTTCATTTTACACCTTAAGATCCTGATCCATCATTATATCTAATCCCTCATCATCTGCTAAGGTTCATCCTTGGTTCAGATCCAGCAATGCACCATAACCCAATAACCTGCATACTAGATCTCACACTTCATCAGATATCCGATACCTGCACACTTTGGCCTAATTATCTTCTCCTCCTTTAATAGTTTTTAGGCCTCTCTCCATACCATGGACCAAAACCACTTAGGACCAATACTTGGACCAAATACTAGGGTCAATACCTCGGACCAAATACCTTGGACCAATACCATGGATCAAAATACCATGGACCAAATACCTTGGACCAATACCATGGATCAAAATACCATGGACCAAATACCTCAGACCAGAAACTTAGTTTTCCAAGGTATACACGCTTTTCCTTCTGTGAAAGTGTGTGTGTATACGCTACTTGTATACAGTGAATCTGTGTGTATACACATCTTGGTCAATGGTGAACCTACGTATACCTCTCTTTCTTCATTCTATGAAGATTGATCTATAATTCTTTGTTGTTTACTTGCTATATCGTGATCTTTCATCTGAGTGAGTTGCCATCAAGGACAATACCTGTATCATAATGTCAACAATCTCCCCATTTATACTTGATGGCAATAACCACACCAAGTCACTCTCCCCTTTGACATCAAGGGAAAAGGTCATGCTACCCCAGAGTACATGCTGAATTCTTTGATATGCTGAAGTGTGCTGACTGACATCCCATGATCAAGTCCATGCTCCCCTTGAGCATAAGGAAGACTGCAAAAAGATGTTCTAAAAGAATAACATGACTCTATACATACATCACCAATGACCTTCCTATCACCAATGACTCATACATACATCCATCTCCCAACCAAGTGGGGATATACCAAATTTGACTCATCCACCCAACCCAGTGGGGATATACCAATTGTTTATACATAACAAAGACAAGAAACATTACATCTATATGTTTTAATCCCATACAAAAATTACCTGCATACGAATTCTAAAACACAGAAAATAAACAATGCAAGAGCATAACACATAAAACACATATACACAGAGATTTTCCACTGGATCCAAAAACCGGGACTACTAGCTTGATTTTTCATTATTTTCCTTTCAATGTTATAATACATATTTTTACATGCCAAAGCATCCAATACCATGGACCGAAAACCATCGCATCCAATACCATGGAGCGAAAACCATCGCATCCAAAAAACTTGTGCGAAAATCATGCACAAAACCATAGGTAGGTCCGCCCAACCTAACATAGGGTCAAAAACCAAAATTTTCCAGGCACTGCCCCGGACCCCATAAACTGGGGTTATAGGTACACCTCAAACCCCTTGTGACCTCTTCCCCCCTCCCCCCTCTAACCCCCAGTTAACTATGTGGGCTAGTTGTGGAAAGAATATAACACAACCAAACATTCTCCCACTTGTTGTTTTCTTTCCACAGGGGGCCACAAGAGAGCTTAGTCATTTTTCCAGCCCTAAAATTCCCATTGTCTCTCTACACCAAGAGAACTTCTCAGAGCTCACAGATTTTGTCAATGCATCTACAGTATTCTTCAAAGTGTCCACATTTACCAGCAACACCTTTTTTTCTTCTATCATATCCCTCACAAAGTGATACTGAACATCAATGTGCTTTGTCTTTGAATGATATGCAAGTTTCCTTGCAAAGAAAATTGCACTTTGGCTGTCACAGTCTATCCTTATAGCTCCCTGTACTAACCCCATACTTGACCACAATCTCTGCAACCAAACTGCTTCTTTTCTTGCATGAGTAGCTGCCATGTATTCTGCCTCTATAGTTGATAGTGACACTACAGATTGTTTCTTACTCATCCAATTGACTGCACCTCCAAATAGGTTAAACACATACCCACTTCTAGATCTTCTCTGATCCAGATCTCTAGCCCAACCTGCATCAACAAAGCCATGAATATCCAACACTCTGTCCAATCCTGATATTCCTTGGTAGCACAAACCATAATCACTAGTGCCACACAAATACCTGAAAACCCCCTTCACTGTTGTCCAATGCTCCTTCCCTGGTTTTGACATAAACCTGCTCAATACTCCCATTGCATGTGCAATGTCTAGCCTAGTATAGACCATTCCATACATCAAGCTACCGACTACACTTGCATATGGAACACGGGACATGTCCTCTTCCTCTTCTTGTGTCTTGGGACACTGTTCAGCAGATAACTTTACACCTATAGGAATAGGAACCTTCACGGTTTACTATCCTGCATATTAAACCTTTGCAATATTGTCTCGACATACTTCCTCTGGTTTAACCAGAGCTTCCTCTTTGCTCGATCTCTTTTAATTTCCATGCCCAAAATATAGTTTGTAGCACCGAGATCTTTCATGTCGAATTTGGAGGACAATTGGGTCTTCAAATCTTGGATAATTTCTTTGTCATTTCCAACCAACAACATATCATCCACATACAAGACCAGATAAATAACACGTCACCAATTAATTTAAAATACACACAGTGATCTGCTTTGCTTCTGGTGAAGCCAAGTCCCCGTATAAATGTATCAAATTTCTGATACCACATCCTAGGTCACTGTTTTAACCCATAGAGATAATTCTTTAACTTTCATACCAGTTCATTCTTACCCTTCACCGCAAAGCCTTCAGGTTGCTTCATGTATATTTCCTCTTCTAGATCCCCATGAAGAAATGTTGTCTTCACATCCATCTATTCTACCTCAAAATCAAAAGTAGCAGCAACAGATAAAAGCAATCTAATAAAAGTTATCTTGGCAATAGGAGAAAAAATATCACCAAAATCAATTCTCGGGACCCAGGAATAACCTTTTGCTACCAACTAAGCTTTGTATTTATCCACCTTTCCTTTTGCATTTGTCTTCTTCTTGAACACCCATTTGCTGCCAATGGGTTTCCTTCCAGCCAGCACCTCCACCAGATCCCAAGCCTCATTTCTGTGCAAAGATGCCATTTCATCAACCATGGCCTCTCTCTAGAGTTTGCCATCGTCTGAATCTATCGCTTCCTTCATAGTTCTGGGATCATTGTCAATAATAGATAAAGCAAAATCTGAACAGAGAGCAGATGGAATATACCTTTCTGGCTGCCTTCTTTCTCAAACTAATCTTCTCACACCCGGAGTTTGTGGCTCTTCTTCTGATTCCTCCTCTACTGTAGAGTCTGATTCTTCTGCCTTAAGCTCAAACTATATCTTCTCAGGTTCCGTTGGTTGGACTTCATGTTCAATAACATCTTTTACCTCTCTGAACGCTGCTTCTCGGCTATACACAACCTTCCGTGTGACTGGGTTCCAAAGCTTATAACCCTTTAAACCGTCCTTATACCCAATAAAGATGCACTTTTCAGATTTACTATCCAACTTGGTTCATTTCTCCTTTGGAACATGTACATATCCATCACATCCAAATACCCTCAAATGTGAAAGAGAGGGTTTCTTACCAATCCATACCTCTTGTGGAGTCTTATCCTCCAACGCTGATGAAGGTGACCTATTGACCAGGTAACATGTAGTGTCCACCACCTCTGCCCAGAATTCCTGTCCTAACCCGGCACCACTAAGCATGCTTCTTGCCATTTCCATCAATGTCTTATTCATTCTTTCTGCAACTCCATTTTGCTAACTTGTATATGGAGTAGTCTTTGGTCGTGCTATACCACACTTCTTACAGAATTCTTCAAATTCCTTACCGCAAAACTCTCCACCATTATCTGTCCTCAGCACCTTTATCTTCTTCTCTGTCTGGTTTTCCACCAGAGCCTTAAATTCTTTAAACCTCTCAAAGACTTCAGACTTCTTCTTAAGGAAATATATCCATGTATTCCTTGAGAAGTCATCTATAAATGATACATAGGACACAGACTTACCCAGTGATGGAACCTTCATGGGTCCAAACACATCACTGTGCACAAGCTCTAATATCCGTTTTTCCCTCTTACCACCAGAGGGGAAACTCACCTGATTCTGCTTCCCATATACAAAATTTTCATAGAAATCAAAATCCAGAGAGTTATTAATCATACCTTCTACCATACCTTTACCTTAAAGTATTAAAAGGCCCTTCTCTCCAATATGTCCAAGCCTTTGATGCCACAACATGGTCTTCTCTCCAGAGACCACTAGATTTTCTGCTTCACTTTCAGGAACCACAAAACTTTTGCACCCATCAATAACAGTGCTACCTTGCAGCTTGTACAGAATTCCAATTCGTGCTCCCCGCATCAATACTAGTGCTGTCGAACCATTTTGCAGGTATCCTTCTCGAACACTGTTTTTACACCTGCATCATCCAAATTGCTTACAGAAATCAGATTTCTGGCCAATGTAGGAATATACGAAACACTCGTAAGTATTCTAACCCTTCCACCTTGCAACTTCAACTTTACTTTTCCGCGACCAATGATTCTAGCCTTCCTATCATCCCCTAAGAAGACATCACCACCACCATATTTCTCATTCTCGCAGAACCACTCTCTATGAGGAGTGAAGTGAAAGGATGCACCTGAGTCAATCAACCATGCCTCATGATCTACATGTGTACTTGAAGAAGCCAACTACACATCCCCACCTTCATCAGAGCTGGTTTTCGCCTCTGCAGAAGGAGCATCATCAAATCCCTTTCTTTTATTAGGAGCTTTAGATGTACAGTCCCTTTTGTAGTGCCCTTCCTTTTTGCATTTCCAGCACACCACCTTTACAGGTTTCCCTAGAGATTTAGATCTCCCACTCGATGACTTATTTTTGTTTTTTTTCTGGGACCGTCCTCCTACAGACAAGGAATCACCATTCTGGCTCTCCATATTTTTCTGTCTCATCTCCTCCGTTGGCAAGGATGAGACTATTTCATCAAACTGCAAGGTAGTTTCATTGCTACCTATTGAAATAACCAGACTATCCCACGAATCTGGTAGAGAACACAACAAACTGATGCAGTTATCTTCATCTAAAATTTTAATATCAACAGATGTTAACTGACTTACCACCATATTAAATGCATTTAGATGCTCTATCACTAAGTCTCCATCTTTCATCCTCAGGTTATATAGCTTTTTCCGCAAGAATAGTTTATTCACCAGAGACTTAGATTAGAACAAATTCCCTAACTTGTCCTACAAAGCCTTCATCGTAGCTTCCCCTGATACATTCAACAATACTGAATCTGAGAGACAAAATCGTATTGTGCTCTTTTCCTTTTGATCCAACTTCTTCCATTCTTCATCGGACACTCTCGTTGGTTTAGTACCCAGATCTACTGCGATCCACTGATCTTTATCCACCAACAGATCCTCCATCTTGAGTTTCCACAACTCAAAACTCTGACCATTAAATTTCTCGATCTCTATCTTTCCACTGCTCACCATCTTTTTTCACCACCAGAATCAATCTCGCAGATCTACCACTGAACAGGGTCTACCACAGGCCTGAGCGAAACCCCTCAAAAACAAAGGCATCCCCTTGAAGCCAAAATAGCTCCGATACCAAATGTAGGTTTTAACCCCATACGAAAATTACCTAAATACGAATTCTAAAACACATAAAATAAACAATGCGAGAGCATAACACATAAAACACATATACACAGAGATTTTCCCCTAAATCCCAAAACCGGGACTACTAGCTTGATTTTTCATTATTTTCCTTTCAATGTTATAATACATATTTATTCATGTCGAAGCATCCAATACCATGGACCAAAAACCATTGTGTTCAATACCATGGACCAAAAACCATTGCATCCAAAAAACATGTGCGAAAATCATGCACAAAACCATAGGTGGGTCCGCCCAACCTAACATAGGGTCCAAAATCAAAACTTTTAGGGCACTGCCCCAGACCCCATAAAGTGGGGTTACGGGTACACCTCAAACCCCTTGTGACCGCCCCCCCCTCTAACCCTCGGTTAACTACGTGGGCTAGTCGTGGAAAGAATATAACACAACCCAACAACATCATCCATCCCATGCATAGTGGGGTTACAAATTAGGTCCTTTCATTACCTTTACATTAAATGATATACATGATATATGTAACAGAGACCAAATATCTTAAACAAAACCATGACAGTCATCAGCAACTATCATATGATCTGCACCATCAGGAACATATGTCAACAGCATCGAGACCAACAACCATGTTCTCCCCGTGAACCTGTTCCACCTGTTCACTGTCAGATCTAATCATTGCATATGTCGGTAAGAGATATCAAAGCATCATCATCAATCAAATATACATCAAGCTATCAACAACTTTATGAGGACCAATATATTTCCACATATTATCAGCAGATTGTAACCATCATCAAACGGAGCAGATAATTGACAAAACCATAGTAGACCCCTTTTTCCTGAGTCTGTCCCACTGCTTTTCTTCAAACCAACATATACACGACTATGCCCACAGAAGCCCGCATATGTACATGACTACGCTTCATGAAACTCGCATATAACCACTTTTCTATGAAAAATAGGATTTAATAGCAAGATGATGCATCAACTACTCCCATCTTTTGTCTGAGATATTTAAATGTCTCTCTGGGCAGTGGTTTAGTGAATATATCAACAACCTGTTCTTTGGAGGGAACATACTCCAATTTGACCTTTTTTTCAAGCACTTGTTCACGTAGAAAATGATATTTTATGGGTATGTGCTTGGTCTTGGAGTGCATACCTGGATTCTTTGAAATACTGATGGAACTTGTATTATCACATAGAATGGAGATGGGTGGAGTACATGTGATATAAATGTCTTGCAAGGTTTGCATTAGCCAAAATAGTTGTGTGCAGCAAGACGCAGTAGCCACATATTCTGCTTCAACTATAGATAATGAAAATGAACTTTGTTTCTTGCTAAACCAAGATACTAACTTGGAACCCATATAGAATGCACCACCACTAGTGCTTTTTCTGTCATCAACACTTCCTCCCCAATCTGCATTTGTATATGCATGAACTGTAAGATCTGTATCTCTAGGATGCCCTAAACCAAAGTTATGTGTTCCTTGAAGATATTTGAAAATCCTTTTGACTACCTGAAGGTGTGATTCCTTTGGATTTGCTTCGAATCTTCCAACTATTCCTACTACATGCATGATGTCAAGTCGGGTACCTGTTAGATAAAGCAGACTGCCAATCATGGTTTTGTAAGTTGGTTGACGTATTGCTGCTGATTCATCATTTGAGCTGAGACTGCATCCTGTTACCATTAGGGTACATACTGGTTTAGAATCTTCCATGCCATACTTTTTCAAGATCTGTTTGAGATATTTGGTTTCTGAGAGAAAAATACCATATTTATTTTGTTGAACTTGTAGACCAAGAAAATAGGTAAGCTCACCAAGCAAGGACATTTCAAATTCTTGCTGCATTACTGAAGCAAAATTCTGACTCATAGACTCTTCATTGCTGCCAAAAGTGATATCATCAACATAAACAAAAAATATTAGCAATTTATCAGTGTCAATCTTTGTATATATATTGCTATCTCCTAACCCCTTTGAAAAACCCTGTTGGTGGAGATATTTGTCAAGATGGTAATACCAGGCCATTGGATCCTATTTTAGACCTTAGAGAGCCTTTTTGAGTCTGCATACAAGTTTTGCATCATTTCCAAGAATGAATCTTTCTGGTTGTTAAATATAGACTTCTTCTTCTGAGTCTCCATTAAGAAAGGCAGATTTTACATCCATTTGGTATACTTGGTTTACTTTGAATTTCTAAAAACTAGAAAGAGAAAGAAACATCCTTATGGCTTCAAGTCTAGCAATAGGTGCAAAAGTTTCTTCAAAATCTATACCTTCTTGTTGAGCATATCCTTTACAAACAATTCTAGCCTTGTTTCTAATAACTTCTCCATTTTCATTCAGCTTGTTTTTGAATATCCATTTAGTTCCTATGATATTCTTATCATGAGGTCTGGGAACTAATTGCCAAGTATTATTCTTTTCAATTTGCTCAAGTTCTTCATTCATGGCCTTGACCCAAAATTCATCTTTGCATGCTTCATTTACATTTTGAGGTTCGGTGGAAGATAGTAGTGCTAGATAGCTTGAGGCTTCTGTAATAGTTCTTCTTGTCTGCACACCTACCCCTTTTTCCCCTAAAATTTGAGTTTCTAGATGATTTTTATGAACATATCTAGACGGAGTCTTTTCTTCTACTGTTATCTCTTCTTCTGGTGCTTCATTGGTTTCTTCTTCAGAATCAGTGTGATTTGATGTGGGAAAATGATCCTCATCTTCTTCATTGTCATAATCTTTGGTTTTTATCTGTTTTGGATTTTTGCATACTTCATTAACCACAACATCAATGCTTTCAATAATTTTCCCAAGTCTTTTATTATAACATTTATATCCTTTACTTTGGGAAGAGTAGCCAAGAAGAATACCTTCATCTACTCTGGGTTCAAACTTACCAAGTTTTTCATTAGTCCTTTTGATGTAACATTTGCTTCCAAAAGTTTTGAAGTATTTTACAGTAGGAGTCTTGCCATACCAAAGTTCATGTGGAGTTTGAGTGTTGTTTACCCGAACATTTTCTTGGTTGAGAATAGTGATGGTGGTGAATGCAGCTTCACCCTAGAAGGTTGCAGGAGTTCTAGATTCATCTAGCATAGCTCGAGCCATTTGTTGAATAGTTCTATTCATCCTTTCTACCACTCCATTTTTTTGAGGAGTCCTTACGGTGGAGAACTGCTTTTTAATTCCATTTTGTTCACAAAAGTCAAAGAATTCATCCGAGGTAAATTCCCCTCAATCAGATCTAAGGCATTTTATTTTGCAATTTGATTCATTTTCAACCAAAGCTTTGAAGGCTTTGAACTTTTCAAATGCTTCATATTTATGCTTTAGAAGACCTATCCAACACATTCTGGAAAAATCATTAATGAACAATATAAAGTATTCTTCTCCACGAGGTGACTTTTTCCTTGATGGTCCCCATAAATCAATATGAACAAGTTCAAGAGGCTTACTAGCTGACCCTAGATTTTCAATGAAGTAAGATTTGGTTTGCTTACCGAATTGACATGGTTTGCATATAGTATTTTCAGGAATGCTAATATCTGGAAGATCACAAATAGCTTGGAATCTGCATGCTTTTCCTATTTGAGAAAAGCTTAGATGTCCCAATATTCTATGTCATAGCTAGTTTTCATCATTTTTTCTTAGATAGCATTGTTGTTGTCTTCCCTTGAGTATTTATAAGTTGTTTGGAGTTCTTGTACCTTTGATTATGGTTTCTCCTGTATCAAGCTCACGAAAAACACATCCGTGTGATCGAAATACCACTTCATTTCCTTGATCACACAATTGACTCACACTCAATAGGTTATGATTTAGACCATCAACATACATAACATTCCCAGCTTTAACTTTTTATTTCAAGAAAACAGAGCCTTTACCTTTTATGACAGCAGGAGTGCCGTTTCCAAATGAGACATTCTTTTCCTTTTCTAAGGCATTATATGAGTGTAGTTTTTCTTTGTCACATGTCATGTGTTTTGAGCATCCACTATCAATGTACCACTAGTTTTCTTGTCTTTCTGCATACAAGGCTATACCTCATATTTCTGTTTGTGGTTCTTTATTTCTCCATATTTTGGGATTTAATGGAGTTTTCTCCTTTTGAGATATTTGTCGAAATTTACTCCTGCATTCAGATTCTTCATGGCCAAAGTTGTTACAGATTGAGCTTTCTATTTCATTTTCAAGAAGAGAAAAGTTATCATAAGAACTTTTCTTGATCCCTGTCACATTTTTTTGATTTTTTGCTTCTCTAGACATGATGGTTTTGTAAGCAACACATTGAGCAGCTTTGTGTCCAAAATTATGGCATGAGAGACATTGACCATTGAAGAAGTTCTGAGATTATCGAATCTATTGATCTGGTGATTGTAGTTTCTATTCATCTTTGAAACAAATTGAGTATGATTTACTTGAGGTTGGTTGTGACTTCTATTCATCCTTGGAGAAAATTGAGCCTGATTTACCTGGTGATCTACTTTATGCCTTTGCTGACAATTGTCATAATGTTCACTATTCTTTGCTACATCAAGATAGCTTTTAGTGGAGGTTGACAGCTTCTGTGATTGAGGTGTTTCTTTAGTATATCCAAGACCTTTCTTTATCAGAGGAGAACGCTGCACTTTGATAATTTCATTTAAGGTTTCTGATCCTTTAGCAAATCTAAGATTGAGAGCTTAGACCCACAATTTCACATTCTAGTTTTTCATTGTGTTTTTCTCTTTGAGCAAGTTGATATGTCAAGGTATCTATAATTATATTCTTTTTCTTCTAAACAAATTTTGAGTTTAGAGATTTCTTCATGAATTTCATCTTCTTCTAAAGCATCCAAAAATTTATCATCTTCATAAGCCATTAGAAGTCTATATTCATTACTATTTTCATCTTCATCACTATTTGATAATCTGTCGCTATCTTCATGAGTATAATAGCTATTTTTACTTACACTTTGTTTTCTATTTCATTTTGTAGGTTCCTTCCCTTTATCATATTTATCTTTATGAGGACATTTGGCAGCATAATGACCGACTCTACCACAGGAGAAACATTTAAAGGTAGTTTACCTCTAAATCTTCCGGAACCCCGTTGAAGCTTCTTGACAAAGTTTACTTCATCTTCTTCTTTTGAAATATGTCATGATTCATTGAGTTCTTCTTTTCCTTTTGTTGAAGCTTTAAATGCGGATTCTCTCATATCTGATGACCCTCCTTTTCACATCTCAGAGGCAGTTAAGATTTCGTGGAGTTGTGTCATAGTAATAGTTTGTAGATCCTATTTTTTCTATGGCAGATACTTTTGATTCAAATTTATCAAACAAGGATCTTAAAACCTTCTCAACTAAGGTAACTTCCTTTATCTCTTCACCCAGATTTTTCATGCAATTAACAACCTCATCTATACATAAGAAGTAACTAGCAATACTTTCATCATTGTGCATCTTAAGAGTTCCATATTGAATTCTGAGAGTTTGTAGTTTAGCAGTTTTACCTGAGAGTCTCCTTTGTAGCTTAGAACGATTTTGTCCCATATTTCTTTAGCTGATTTGAGCTGCATACCTTTAACAAACTCTGATTGTGATAGACTTCCCAATAATGTATTGACAACCCTCACATTTGTTTCATATTGTTTTTTGCATGTCGTATCTGTAGGAATTTCTGATGGAAATGTATATCCTCCTTCCACGATTTCCCATAAATCTGTTCCAAGTGATTGAAGGTAGGATGTGGTTCTTATCTTCCAATAAACAAAGTTTCTCCCATCAAAGATTGGCGGTCTGATGGATGCCCCACTTTCTTGATTACTCATGATGATGGATCTTCCTTCAAGCGATCAAGCTTCTTCTGAAGGACTTGCTCTCATAACAATTGTTGGAAATAATACTGAGAGGGGGGTGAATCAATATTAGTAACTCAATAATTTTTCATTTCCATAGGCAAATTTGTATACGCTACTTTAGCTAAGTGAACCAGCGTGTACACGCGACTGTTATTAAAGCAACCAGTGTATATGCAGAGAACTTTTGATTTTCCCAATTTATCATGTATTGAACTTTAACAAGTATGTCAGATAGTAAAAGCAGAATAAAGCATAAGCATCTCACATGAACACCAAGATATAAGGTGGAAATCTAATGTGGGTAAAAACCACTTGTTGTTGTTATCTTTGTCTTCTTTTAATAATAAGAAAATTATGTTTCCAATTTTGTACTGGTGCAGAATTATACCAGTACGCAGATTTCTACCTACAAAAGGTTGCAACCTTCTTATTTCCAGCTACTACTAGAAGGGAGCTACAACCCCCTAGCTCTTGTACTAGCCGATAATTTTTTTGGTACGTAGGCGCCGACCTACAGAAGGCTATGACCTTCTCTCTTCCTCCAGGGACCACATTTCATAAATTTTCAGACTGGATACATCAACAACATCATAATTGTAATTCACTCATCAAATATATCTACATCAACCAATCACCTTTTGAACAAACCACAACCGAATCAAACAATCACTTTGACAATCCATCAATCTGATCATTCAGAATGCTATCACTAGAATACAATGACCAGAACCCAAGCTAGAACCCAGAACTCTGCAACAGCAAATAGAAGCAGCTAAAACATATTTTATAAGGTATAAGCTACTTCCATGTGTTGAACCTGCATGTATACACATTTTTCTCAAATCCAACCAGCGTATACATCTGCAAATGTAAATTCGTAGTTCTGCAGCTATTCTAGTATTTAGTTATACCCAGATCATATCATTTATAGAATAATATATGCGTCAGTATTCAGATCTAGAATATACATGAGAAAAAACACATAATGATAGTTCATTTTACGCCTTAAGATCCCAATCCATCATTAGATCTAATCCTTCATCATCTGCTAAGGTTCATCCTTGGTTCAGATCTAGCAATGCACCATAACCCAATAACCTGCATACTAGATCTCACACTTCATCAAATATTCGATACTTACACACCTTGGCCTAATGACCTTCTCCTCCTTTTATAGTTTTTAGTCCTTTCTCAATACCATGGACCAAAACCACTTAGGACCAATACCTTGGACCAAATACCTAGGGTCAATACCTTGGACCGGATACCTTGTACCAATACCATGGATCAAAATACCATGGACCAAATACCTCAGACTAGAAACTTAGTTTTCCAAGGTATACACGCTTTTCCTTCTGTGAAAGTGCATGTCTACGTATTCGTGACTTGTATACAGTGAACCTACGTGTATACGCATCTTTGTTAATGGTGAACCTGTGTATACCTCTCTTTCTTCATTCTGTGAAGATTGATATGTAATTCTTTTTTGTTTACCTACTATATTGTGATCTTTCATCTGAGTGAGTTGCATCAAGAACAATACCTGTATCATAATGCCAACAGAACAAACCTCTTTGTTTTACTTAGGTCATATTGTAGGAGGTGGTGAATTGAAAATTGATCCCTCCAAAGTTGAAGTTATTGTGAATTGGCCTAAACGCAATAATGTAACAGAAGTTAGGAGCTTTTTGGGAGTAACCCAATATTAGAGAAAATTATCACTAAATTATCAGCTACTCTAGCACGATTACATGCTTTGAAAAGTTTGAAGAAGGTATTTTAGTGGGGACACAAACAAGATAAAGCCTTCAACACTTTGAAAGAGAAAATCAATACAACACCATTTCTAGCACTTCCAGATCTCAAGCAGCCATTTGAAATTGAAACCGATACAAGCAAATATTCTATGGGGGAAGTGTTGATGCAACATGGTAAGCTAATATGTTATCATTTTGATACCTTTTCTAATGCAATAATTAACTATCCAACTCATGATAAAGAGTTGTACGTTTTGGTACAAAGTGTGAAGAAGTGAAAGCATTATTTGATGGGTAAAGAAATGATTATTCATACTGACCATCAACCTTTTCAATTTATTCAATCGCAAACCAAGATGCAACAAGCTAAACATTTTAGATGGATGGGATTTCTACAGTAATTTCATTTGGTCATCAGGTATAAGAAAGGTATTTACAACAAAGTTGCAGACATGTTGTCAAGGCCGATTTTTAATGCATCTATCATTCTTAAGCATAAATAAATCATGAATGAAATTTATATTGAATAATATGCTCAATATAAAGATTTTAAAGATGTTTATGCAACTTTGAGTCAAGGCAATCAGGTTGAAAAATTGGATCATCATGTTCATAACAAGTTATTATATCATCTTGGCAAGTTGTGTATTTGACAAGGTGAAAGAGTTAATGTCATAAGGGAAGCTTATACTTCTCTTATTGTTGGTCACTTTGGTGTAGGAAAAATAATTACTCAAATACAAAGGTATTGTTATTTACATCGTATGAATGAAACTATATCAAGATTTGTAAGAGGGTGTTCTATGTGTGCTACTAGTAAGCCAAGTAATAGGAAATTGGGTCTGTACACTCTACTTCCTATTCCTTCTCGTCCTTAGGAAAGTGTTTCTATGGATTTCATAGTAGGACTACCTATTTCTAGAAAATGATGTGATTATTTGTATGTTGTAGTGGATCGATTCAGTAAAATATTTGTGTTGATGCCTTGTAAGAAACAGGTCACAGTTAAACAAACCGCACATATGTTCTTCCAAAATGTATGGGTTCACTTTGGGTTACCTACTATTATTTATGATCGAGAGTCATGATTTATAAGTTTTGTTCAAGTTTATGGGAACTCATGGACACAAAATTGAAGAATAGCACAACATTTCATCCACAAACCGACGATCAGACAACGATAGTGAACATAACAGTAGTGCATCTCCTTCATGGATATTGTGGTAAGAATCCTAAGCTTTGGGATGAATATTTGCATTACATCCAGCATGCCTACAATCATGGCAAGCATTCATCTACACAATTATCTCCATTTGAAGCTTGTTTGGGTTATTTTCCAAAGTCTCCTTTGGATTTTATCTTTGAAAAAATATATTGCAGTAGATGGACATAGTGATGTGGAAAAATCCAAGAATTTCATTGAAAAAATTCAGTTAGTGCATCAAAGGGTAGAGGAACAACTAGAGAAAATCCAAGCCAATTATAAAGAAAGACATGATAAGCATTGAGTTGATCATGATTTCCAAGTGGGAGATTAAGTTTGGTTGTACATCAATAAGGAAAAACTGCAAGGCGAAGGTAAAAATATTAAACAAATCAGATATGGTCCTTTCAAGATTTTGGAAAATATTGGGAACAATGCTTTCAAATTAGATTTACCATCTTATATGAAAATTTGTTTTGTTGTAAGTGTGGAAAACTTGAGATTGTATGAGCCTCCTATGATCGTTCATTAAGAAGATAATGTTCAAATTCCATGTATCAAATATTTTTCCCCTGAATACTTGAATGAGTTGCAACAAGATGCTATTCTTGAAAAAAGAATTAGTCATTAGATGCTAGCCATTAGGAGTTATTATTTCTACATAAACCTACTTATTTATTGTGTTTCCGTGATATGATTCTCCATTTGGTCCTAACGATGAACCACACTAGATGGTTCAAAACATGTCAACAAATTTTCTTTCATGTGATTATCACCAAAAAAGCTTCTTAACACATGATATGGATCACAAAATGATAAATTCAATTAGAAGAATAAGGACCTCATGCAAGGGCAATGTGGAGTTTCTTCATGTGGGACTTGAAGGTACCAATCCAAGTAAATGAAGGTGAATATAGATTGGGAAAGTGAGGGAGTTGCACCCTCACTTACTTTCTAAGTAAAAATATAATTTTGGTGGTCCAAAAGCTTCTAGTGGGGAGGAGTGATCCAGGGGATCCAAAAAATCCTCAAAAATCAAAGTGTTAAAATTCTTCCGAAATCAGTTCCAAATTTTAGATCTCATTGTTTTGATTCAAACAATGCTTGAATCGCCTCAATATGACATTGTATGAGCAAGTTATCTGTTATGGAATTTTGGGCAAACACGCAAAAAGTCAACTTGCAGAGTTGACTGTGTAGGTATGGATGATATCGTAGCAAGACATGTGGCATTTCATATGTTAACGAGGCATGTTTGACTAGGAAGTATGAATGCCATGTGGACCAATGGAAAAGAAGGATTTTTCATGTAGGGCACACATCAATTGTAGGTCCCATTTTGAAAAATTAGGCTTCATAACTTCTTAGAACCATTTTGAGGCATCACATAATGTTTTGGGGGTTTAAAATATTTAAAATTTATGCATATTCCCTTGAATTTGATTTACACTCCAAGACTTTCCAAAGGTGTGAAAATTACCCCAATAATCTAAAGCTCATATATGATAGTTATGCCCATCATAGGTTGACCTACCTTCTCGACCACCATGGTATGGGTGGATGCGATGCCAACCCTGCATTATTCACATATATGGGCCTAGCCACATATGGAATATTGATAAGATTCTAGAAGGTCAAAAAAATTGTCATAATTAAGGGTTAATGAAGTCAAAACCATACCCCTAGTGGCTATTTTGATGTGTTAAATACTAGGTTATTAGTTACCTTGACGATGAATAGGGATCAACCACATGTAAGGGTGAGGGTTACCAATCTTTCTTTTGTAGGAATGGAAATTGGGTGCCAATTCCCAAATGATGAGTCAAAGGGATAAATTTTGTATTGAGGGGGCGGGTAGGAATGGTTGAACAAATTTGGGTAAGAAAAACCCTAGTCAGGGTATATATCCTTAATTGTGTGTGATTAAAAGGTCCAAAGACTCTTCCTATCCTTTTCAAGAGCGATGCCAAACATCTCTCTATTCTACAAACACACTTAATGTAAGTGGCACATAGTTATTATATATAATGATAATATTCTTTAAGGTAGAAATGTGAGATAAATAATCCATTTTCATTGTAACAAGAAAGGAGAGGAGTACGAAGAACTGAAAGCCACCATCACAGCCATGGATGTCATCATCATCATTAGTCTCTGTCTTGAGGAAGAGAAATAGGGTGGGGAAAACCATGTATTGTTAATATTATTAGGAAAATCAAGTTAATAAATGTAGATGATATAAGTCATACGAATTTTGTAGATTGACATATATCAACCACATATATTAATGTGGTTGTGTTAGTTAATTGTTGTTGTGTGTGGGGAGGATGTGATTATAGTTGTTGATGACTAAATATATTCAAGTTATGGTTAAGGAGGATTTATTATTATGGTACGTTGACAAGGCATGTTTGACTAGGAAGTACGGATGGAATGTGGACCAATGGCATGAGGATGTGTGGCAGTTGAGTTGGTGGTACAGTTGATGAAGTGGCCTAATAATAGGCTGCCACATGGTCCAATTAGAGGGCACCACGTGGCCTTATGAGAGGCCACCAAATGGTCCGAGAGTTGGCACCTAATTTTGTTTGAATGACTGACCATCCTCTGATAGATTCAACCCCACGACCTCTATTACATGAACTAATCATCTAACCAATCGAGCTACACGAGTGACTTATTAATATGGGTTGGTGGGTTTTATTTATTTTCTATTGTTCGAGGAGTTGGGGGGTAGTGGGTAGACTGAAAAGCTTTCCTGAACGACCCAGCCCACTATTTAGATGATTATAATGTGACCAGTGGTAGAGTATGCAGGTGGGCATGTGGCCCATCGCCTATGACCTATGGTTACCTGTGGGTCCAACAGACCATCGGTGTAGGAGAGGAGGGGTCTAGCGCATGGCATTACCACTCGTAATGCTATCCATATGAATAATGAAGGTCACTGAGAGTGGAGGCGACAAGTGAGGCCCTTATTAAAAAATATATATATATTAAAAGCAACACAAATGAGCCGATGATGCCAAATCGAACCTAGGACCTCCAGGTTCCCAATTCAATGCGCCACTATTGGGCCAAAGGCCAATTAGTTGAAAATTTCATAGGGGCAAGAGCTAATGATGAGCCATTTTTTAGACAATTTCAAAAAGAGGGCACATTTTGCTCAATTTTAAGCCTTTTTTAGCTCAACAAGAGCCTATATAGGCATTTTTTGTTGGGTTGTGTTATATTCTTTCCACGACTAACCTACGTAGTGAACCGGGGGGTTAGAGGGGGGGTGGAGCACCCCCTTTGTTGCGCCGATTGCATAGCGGGGGGGTCACAAGGGGGCCGGAAGCCCCCCCTATCCGGGGAGTTTGAGGGGGGCGGGTAGCCCCCCTCTACGGGGTTCGGGGCAGCGCCCCGAGAAAAAATTGTTTTGGACCCTATATTAGGTTGGGCAAACCTACCTATGGTTTTCGGTCCATGGTTTTGGACGCGATGTTTTTCGGTCCATGGTATTGGATGTTTCGGCATGTATAAATATGTATTGTAACATTGAAAGGAATATAATGAAAAATCAAGCTGGTAGTCCTGGTTTTGGGATCCAAGGGAAAATCTCTGTGCATATGTGTTTTATGTGTTATGCTCTCGCATTTTTTATTTTCTTTGTTTTAGAATTTGTATGCAGGTAATTTCTATACAGGGTTAAAACCTACATTTGGTATCAGAGCTGTTTTGGC